>CAUYRT010060231.1:0-79566 GCA_963574885.1 Lepilemur ruficaudatus
CTTCTCCACCATGTGAGCTCCATAGGAGGTTGGGGGGTAGATCCACATCTGAGGGATGCGGTGAGCATTGTGGAGGGGAGAGGCATACCACTAATCCATGCTAGGGAGAGGCAAAGATACAAAATGTGACCAAAAAAAAAAATTCTGAGTAAAGAAATTAGAGACAAAATTCCCATATTATATAATTCTACTCTTACAAAGTGTCTAGAAAAGGCAAATCTATAGAAACAGGGAGCATATTAGTGGGTCTCCGTAGTTGGGGATGGGGGGATGGGAATTAGGGGTCTCAATAGGGAGAAGGACATGTTCTTAAACTGATTTGTGTGAATAGCTGTACAACTTGGTAAATTTACTAATAATCATTTAATTGTACACTTAAAATGGATTAATTGCATGGTATGTAAATTATACTTCAATAAAGTTGTTTTTTAAATAAAAAAATGTAAAAGAAGACAAAGAGTAGAAATGTAGAAAATGCAGGGCAAGTGGAAAATATAAAATAAGTTGGGAAGAATAAATTCAAGCAAAAGTATAATTATAAATTGTATAACAATTGTGTAAGTATTATATAATATAATGAAAATTGTATAATAATTATAGTAGATTAAAACATAAATTCAACATACAAAATAAACAGACAAATATCTTTTGAGGTTCAAACTTCATTAATAAGTATTGAGAAATTATAATTAAAAGATTACTATTTATAATAAAAACAAAACTAAAAAGTTTTGGAACATACGCATAAAACATCTGCCATAACTGTAGAAATAAAACTATAAATTTCTTGCAACCCATTTAAGAAACCCTAAATAAATGAGGAGATGTACCATTTTATGTTTAATGATTTTGAGTTTTCAAAGCAGAGATATCAATTCTCCCCAAATTGATCTACATAGACTCAATGCAACTTAAATCAAAATCCAAACAGAATGTTTTCATTGAGATTTGAGGGTAGGTTGGAAGCCTAGCAAACTGATTTTAATATTCATAAAATAAGAGCTTATAAATACTATGAAGGAAGAGTTAGAAGTAGTCAAGAAATAGAATTCCTGAAGGTGAACAATAAGGTAGAAGTGAGTGGGAGGCTTACTATATCAGATGTTTTTTAAAAACTCTATGAAATTACATTAATTAAGAGAATGTAGTGTTGACATAGGGATAAACACATTGACTAATGAAATATGACTATAGAAATTATTTTAGAATATAGCTGGTGTTGCAGATGCAGTTGAAATATGGAATTTTCAATAAATGTTACTGAAAGAATGGCTACATGTATAGCAAAAAAAAAAAAAAATGGTATAAGATTCCACACTATGGAGGACACACAAAAATCTATTCTGGGCAATTAGAGATCTAAATGTAAAAGGGTATTTGTACAATCTTTAAAAGTTAATATTGGGGATTATCTTTATGAACTTGGGGAAGGAAAAATAATATAACTACACCAAAAATCAAAACATAGTAGCAAAATTGTAGAGGAAAGATAGGATTGGAAAGTATGTAAGAGACTCTAAAGATTGTCATAATCTTTTTTTAATCAGTTGGGGGTGGGCGTCGAAATGTTCTTTACATTGTGTTTCTTTGTACCTGATATGTATTTTATAAGTGCTTTTTGTATGACATATTTAATTCAAAATATTTAAAATAAGTCATCTATTCTGATCGTGTCATGTTGCCATTTAATTTATCATCAAAAAAAAATGGATCCTATTAGAAAATGTTAAAGGAGCTAAGGCTGTGTGAAGCTTATAAAAAGAAGGCAAATAATTAATATAACTGATTTCAGTGTAAAAATAAAAATGAGTTCACTGATCACTGAGACGTTGAGAAGGTAAAATCGCCCCTATCAAGAAATTTCAGTATGATGTAAAAGGACCTGAAAATGTTGGAGAAAACATGAACTCATCTTTGCATTTTTGTACCCCGAATGGAAGCAGAAAACTGGCGACAGTAATACTATTCTTCCTTGCTATTTTATTCTACTCTTCTATATCCATTAGTGGCTTTGTTCAAATTCCTTCATAGTTTTAAATTGAACAGTGAAGAAAAGAAAATCCAAGAATTATTTTTGGTTTGGGAAAATTCTAAAATAATATTCAGCACATTTTCCAGTTTCTGTGCATAAAGGTTTTTGTAGTATTCATAGATTACATCTTGTATCTCCATGGAATCAGATGTAATTTCTCCTTTATTGCTCTTGATGGAGGTTATTAGAGATTCTTCTTTTCTGCTTTTTATTAGTCTAGCCAAAAGTGTGTCAATTTTGTTTATTTTTTCAAAGAACAAACTTTGTGTTTTATTAATCTTCCGTATAGTTTCCCTGTTGTCAATTTAATTTAGTTCTGATTTGATCTTATTGATTTCCCTTCTTCTGCTGGGTTTGGGGTCAATCTGTTCTTCTTTTTCCAGCTTTTTGAGTTGATTCATTAGGTTATCTATTTGTGATCTTTTTGACTTTTGGATATAGGCATTTATGGAAATAAACTTACCTCTCAGGACTGCTTTAACTGTGTCCCATAGATATTAATAACTGGTGTCTTCTTTGTCATTTAGTTCAGAGAATCTTATGATTTCCATCTTGACCTCCTCATTTATGAGGTGATTTTTCAGCAGAAGGTTGTTTAGTTTCCACAACTTTGTGTAGAAATTAGTTTCTGTTAGGGTTGATTTCTACTTTTACTCCAGTGTAATCTGAAAAGATACATGGTATAACTTATATTTAAAAAAAATTTTTTTTATTTATTTTATTTTTTTTTTATTTTTTAATTTTTTTTTAATTTTTTTTTTTTATTGGGGGAAAACTACAAAGCATTTACAGTATAATGTTTACAGTCACAATTTATGGTGAGCTGGTTTCCCAAAATATATTACCACTCAAGTTGACTTATCTTGTTACATTTAAAAATCTACTCTGTCAAAGTAGTCCATTTTAGTATTTCTCTGTTTTGACGACAGTTCTAAGCGCTCATTTATTTTATTCTTTTAACTGCTGTAGTTACTATGTTAACACAATCCCCAATTTACAGTTGAGGAAACAGGGGCACAGAGAGAAACATAACCTGCCCCAGATGACATAGCTATTAATATTAAGTAGAATTCATCTTAAGCAGTTTGGTACCAGAGCTCATGTTTAGTATAAAAACAACATAAAACTTTGTGGCATCAAAATGTAGAGGCTTCAGATGATATCTCGTGATTTTGAGGGCTGGTCATGCTAAGTTTGAGATCCCTACTAGATATCCATTTAGAGATGTCAAAAAGAACTTTGGAAATATGAGCCTGTCGTTCAATTGAGATATTAGATGTAAGACACAATTTGGAAATCCTGAACATGTAGAGATAGTTAGCTCTCCTGATCATTTTCATATAATGACACTAATTTTGTTTTATAGGTGATAGAACAAAATACCTCTCTTTTCTACTTGCTCTATGCCTTTGTATATTTGAAAATATGTAATTATATTTCCTTTTATTTCTGTTAGTCTCTTGGTGAAACTATCAAACAAAATTGGTAAAATAGAAAGGGGAACAGGACATTGGAGGGGAAGGAAAAATGATAAACATTTCTAAAAAATCAACATAGACAGTTTAGAAGGGGTGACATTTTTCTATTAAAGAAAATTCAAGAACAAGAATGATTTCTGATTGGTTAGAATCATAAAAACTTGTGTTTAAAAGCATTCATAAATATTGGACACATAGTAAGAAATTTTTAATATTATTAAGTTGTTAATATTTTAAAGATGTCATAATAAAAGTGTTTTTAAGACCTCTATCTTTTGGAAATAATGCTGAAATATTTACGGATGAGTTAATGTAATGTCTAGGACTTGCTTCAAAATATGAGGGGTAGGTAGTTGGAGATCTAGGTGTAGAATATTGTTCCTGATTCGATAATTATTGAAGCTGGTTGATGGACAAAGAGAGATTTATTATACTATTCTGCTATTGTATGCACTTGGAGCTTTCCATTGTAAGAATTAAAAATAGATTATAATACAGAAAAGCATTAAAAAAATGAAATAATCCTTGGACGCTATGGTCAGATCAACCATTAGATGCTGTTTCTGCTCCACAAAACCACTGTTACATCATCATTTACACTCTCCTTTACTTTGTGTATTAATGAAAAATTTCCTACTTTTTTGTACCTTACAATTATTCTGATGCTTGGAAATTCACTTTTTTATGTTATCATAAATGCTGTCTCCCACAAATTTCACATTTATTCCCCCTTTTCCAAGGCATTTTTAGAGTCATCAAAAAAATACATTTTAATTTAAGAAAAGCTTTAAAATATCCTGAAATATTGAGCAATGGTGAGGGTCCAATGGAGATGACTAATCATAAATAAAAGCTGTCAAACAGGAACTTCTTCATGTTTTGAAACCGAGTCCAGAAATGAACCTGCGTTTGCACCCGTTTTCTGTCTTCCCTCCTGTTGAATGCAAGACATGTTCCCCCTCTTGTCAAAACAGTTTCTTCACTCATGCCCCAGATTTCATTTGCTGGCCCCTTCTCTCTGGGATGTCTTTGGTTATCTGTCATTTCTCCTCCTGCATCATCCCCTCATCTCTTCCAATGATTTCTTCCCATCAAGACATGCTCTTGTAGCACTAATAGAAAAAGAAAGAAGTCTTTTCTCATCTCTATATTTTCTTCCACCTACTACTTCCACCTACCACTTACTGTTACTTAATTTACTCTTCCTTTATATTGATCTGGCTTCAGTTTCAATCTTTTATTGTAGCCGACTCTTTCAAGGAAGCTCAGTCTATGCTGGAGAGTCTCACCCGGTTAATCTAGTGCCAGCTCCAGCCTCACTATTTCCAACCTCTCTCTACTCCTCTTATAACTTTGCCTGTAGAAACATAAACTGCTTTAGGCAGAGTGGTCCCCAGTTTAGCTGTTTTTGTTAATATATTGAGCAGCCAAAACTTTTGTTGTTGCTGCTCAAAACCATTCATTCATTCAGCAGAAGTACTAACAGTCATCTTAGAAAATGTTGAGAAACAAAATGCTTGATACTGTAAGTGGAAATTAATAAGTAATAACATACTTTTGGTTTTCCTCTTCTTTTCAAATGAGTCCAGCAGCTTTACAATACAAAGCATTGTTCTTCACCTAACTATATGTTATTCTATTATATTTGCTAGGGTTATCATTTTTTCAATAGTGATTTTCTTTAATTTCTCTTAGGATTTAAATGTGTTACCTGGCCTTGAAGGAAAACAGATGCTTTCTTTTTGTACTTTGGTATACAACATGCAGAAATCTTAAACTGTCTGAACATCAAATACAATCTGATTCAACAAGTGATTGCATGCTTCATTTATATTTATGCCTCCATCTATATGGTAATATCAGGGACAGCACTTAGAGAACCTACTCCCACTTGGCTGGGTCTTGTCTTTCCAGCATTTGTAACTTTTATTGCAAATGAAATGTCAAACCCGATGGCCTAAGCGTAGCACCCAATCTGGGAACCCCATCTCCCTGGCATATGCGTGTTCTTCTTTACAGGTAGCATAATAAGAAGTCAAACATCTTTTTGATTGCCCAGCCTCCTTTTTCAAAGTCTTCTTAAATTCAGTAGAGAATAGGCAAAGGAGATCTCCAAAAGTTATTAGATTAAAGCATTTTTTCAGGCAGTAGGAGGATCTTATTCTTCACTTCTACTTGAATTGGTACTAAATTACTGAGCAGGAGTTGAAAGCAATCTATTCCGCTTCCCACAAAGCCAGATTTGGTAAGATGCAATGTTGATTTTGATATTTACATCTAATGAGCCTACTGTCCTTATGAAATAAAAGGATTTGTACTAGATCAGATGAAATTTCACGGTTTTAGATTTAGGAGCACCAGTGTTGAATGCTTGTCACTCAAAGCAGCAAAGGAACCGTGTTTTGCACTTTCAAATCACTGAATATTCATCAGTTAATATTAAATATGCTTTCTGAAGGTTAAAATATATTAATACCAATAGTGCCATTTTATACTCTCTCTTTGCCTAATTATGTTTTTACTTAATGAGCATTACTCTTGCTGGCACAGGACACCCTAGAATCAGTATCCTTTTGAGGCCTAGTGGAGAGGGATGGCAGTAGCAGATCCTTTCTCTGAAAAATCATCAATAATCATTGCTCTAGAACTATTGTCTTCAGATCTACTCACTTTCTCCCGACTCCGTAAACTTTTTCTTCCTGTTATTATTAAAGGAAATTCTGTTCTAATATCATAATGATCGTATACCACATCTTCTCTATTGTATGGAACATGGTAAAATTTTGTGGTCAGTTTCCTATGATGGGGAAATTTGGGAATTTCAAACCTCTCTCTCTCCTCCCACCTCTATAACTGAGACACAAAGGCAAACAGACACATAGCTTTTCAAGACTTTAGTTTTGTTAATTAAGGGTCTCAGTAAGTTCAATTTGCACCTCAAAGTGGAATAGCGACTCCCTTATTCCTGTGATTCACGTGACATAATAAATATCATTGAAACAATAACAAGAGAGTCACAAGACGGTTGGGACCCAGGTGTGACTAGGAACAAAATCACACTGGCTTGCTATCTCAACAATATCGCCACCTTTAAATGTCTTACCAAGACTGTAGCTTTTAACTTTTCTTCATTTTAACTTTTCTTCATTGCCGTCTCATTCTCTCACCCTACACCTTCATGCAATTCAAACTTTCAGTGGCACAGCTCAGATCACATTTTCCCATTTCTTAAGATTTTCAATGATTTCCTATTGCCTATTAAATTAAGGATTTATCTGAATTTTAGCATTTGAGATATCACTAACTTGCCCCTGACTAGCTTCAGTTTTTCCCACATGTTCCCTGGGCTTCAGCAACTTACACATCCACACTTTGGATAATACTATTTCCTCTGATTAGAATGAGGCCTCTTATAACTCTGCCTGTCAAAATCTCAGCCATTTTTAATGCATATATTAAATCATTGCCATGAGGAAAACTTTTGACCCTACTGAAATGGAAACCATGTTAGTTCTTTCATTCTGTGCTCCATCTTGACACTTGTCTTGTTCTCCTATATTCTTGTCAGCATGTACTTTGATAGGAACTATTTTCCAAAATTAGAAAACACCAATCCTAAAAAAAAAAAATGATGTTATGCTAGTGAGTAGTGAACAGCACATTTTCTTTTAAAATAAAATTGGGAACTCAACATATTAGTTACTGATATGAATATTATTGGATCACAGTTGAGAAGCATTATTTGTCCCCTAAGAGTGGAAAAATTCTTCCAATTAAAATTCGTTTCTAATTGAGGACAAATATATTCCTCCCATTCTTTAGTAGTTTGTCAGAAAAAAATGTACAACAGAGAATTGTTTTTAAAAAGTAGTGCCAATAAATATGTTCAGAAGTTTTATGTTGTATATGAATAAAAATACAATTTTAAGCATAACTGAGAAAATTTTTAAGGCTATTTAATCAAATTCTAAGAGAGTCTTAATACCATAAGAATTATGGTATTATTTGATTTTATAATCATGATTTTTTGGCAAGCATTAAAGCTAAAACTTTGAGATTTTTTAAAGCTACAATTTTATTATGGAGTTCAAATAAAGATGTGAGGCAATCTCTAATAATTAAATATAATAATGAAATTTAGTTGTATTTAAATGATAAATAATTTTGATTCACACAAAGATTATCATCAAATTTTAAAAATCCAGATTTTACTTATCATATAAGTTGTCATTGATTCATTCATTTATTCATTAATTCAGCAACTATTTGTTGTCGATAAGCCAGTCACTGTGCTGTATATTGGTGATAAAAAAGTGATCACAGTAGACGTGCTCTTTGCTGTTACCCAAATGTTCATTTCAAACTGATGTTTGTTGATTTAATGAAGAATATTGCCCAGAGAGAAACTCTTTCATTAGGCCATGAGTAAATAATTGACATCTTATGAGCACCTACTTTTTTAAAATGGGGCTCTATATAATAATGTACCAAGCATGATTAATAACCATTCTGATTTATGAGTCAGTTTTATGAAGCAGAGTAGTGTCTTGAGTTATTTTTAACATTTTTTTCCTCTCTTCATTTTGTGGCATGTTGCTACCAGTGTAAAGTTACATGAGAATGTATTTTCAATGAAAATATAGTTTGTTAATTTTGTTTTAACAGAAAACCTAGCTCCATGTATTGATAAATTTGATTAATAGGAAACTTTATATGAAAACATAAATTAATGCTTTCATTTCTTTGCTTTATTATTTTTTTCATTTCCTTTAGTCTTCACTCTGCTGGGCAGAAGTATTTTTTTTTAAAACCTGAAAAACATTTTCTTACAATAAATCGCAAAGTAACCATTATTTTTCAACTTGTTTGTTTTGAATAATTTCTGTTGGAATTTACAAAGACAAAATAAAATGTTAAAGCAGAGAAAATTATAGATACTAAGTGGTACACATAAAAGATGACACAAAATAAAACGCAATAGTGTTAAAAATACTAGTATGGTATGCTAAGCTAGTGTTTACCCCCAAAGTACAAATATGAATGTTGATAAAATATAAATTATCCCATATGTGAATGTATTTTTGCCATTACTTTTTATTTTATAATATTCTGTTTATTATATCTCAGATTTGAATAAGTATAAAAATTAAATATTTGACAAGATTCAGTGTGCTTAAAATTAATAACTGATGTATTTCATTCATTCATTTTAACTGATTTGGAAAATATGGCAGTTGCCAATGTTACATTTGTGTCTATTCAACACAAAGCAATCTGTAAGCTAAACTTACTTTATGTAAACATTTAAACTGAATTATGATTACGCATGCATTTTGTGGACAGTTTGATTACATTTTTAATTATTTGACTGTTCACTTAATGTTTACAGGTGAAAGGGTGAACTAAAGAAATTGTGGTTTATGGAATATATTAGGTTATTAAGTTATGGAATGTCCTGTTTCCTTAAGTGCTAAGTTTGACACTTCATATCTGATATTTCACTTTGACACTTCTTGTTTTTTTTTTTTTTTATTGTGAAGGTACATCCTCATTCTTTCAAATGCATGTTTTGGCTTGTGATTATCTCTCAAATTTTTTTTAGAGCCATTTTTTTGAAACCATAGATAAGTAAAAAAATTCGTGTTATTTTTGATTACGAGTTCTGTTGTGGAACCAGTGCTGCTCACACAGCTTGAAATATCAACGAAGTGTTTGGGAAGGATGTGATTAATGAACGCACAGTACACTGATGGTTTGAGAAGTTCCGTTCTGGTGATTTTAATCTTGAAAATGAGCCACATGGATGACGTGAGACCAAGGTGGATAATGATGAGCTGAAAGCTGTAGTGGAAGCGAATCCATCTCAATCGATGTGTGAATTAGCAGCAAGGTTTGACATCACTATTCCAACAATATTGAACCATTTAAAACCAAAGGGGCAAGGTAAAGAAGCTGGATATATTGGTACACATGAATTAAACAAGCATCAGAAGAGAAATCCTCTCAAAGCTGGCCTTTCTTTGATGTCATGACATAAAGGCAAACCATTTCTACACCGTGTTGTTACATGTGATGAAAAATGGATTCTTTTTTTTTTTAATTTCAGAATATTATGGGTGTATACACATTTTGCTTATATAATTTGCTTTTGTAGAGTTTGAGCCAAAGTGATTAATGTAAGTGTATATTATATTATATTAATATTAATCTTATATTAATTATATTAATATAATTAATACTTATATTAATTACTTCACCTGTATAGTGTGTATTGTACCTGTTAGCTGTCAATTTATCATCTCCTCCTCCCCACCTACTTGATTTCCATTGAGTGTTACCTCCATACTTGCACATAAGTGTTGATCGATGAGTTCCAATTTAGTACTGAGTATATGTGGTGTTTGTTTTTCAATTCTTGGGATGCTTCACTTAGAAGAATGGTCTTCAATTCCATCTAGATTGTTACAAAAGATACTATATCACCATTTTTAATGGCTGAGTAGTACTCCATGGTATACATATACCACATTTTATTAATCCAGTCATGTATTGGTGGGCACTTGGGTTGTTTCCGCATCTTCACAATTTTGAATTTGTGCTGCAATAATCATTCGAGTGCAAGTGTCTTTAAATAAAATGTCTTGAACTATAAGAATTCTAGAAGAAAATGTTGGAAAACTCTCATAGATATTGGCGTAGGCAAAGAATTTATGAAGAACATCCCAAAAGCAATCACAGCAACAGCAAAAAATATTAAATAGGACCTGATCAAATTAAAAAGTTTCTGCACAGCCAAGGACACTATCAATAGAGCAAATAGACAACCTACAAAGTGGGAGAAAATATTTGCATGCTATATAGCTGATAAAGGGCTGATAACCAGAATCTACAAAGAACTCAAGCAAATCAGCAAGAAAAAAATCAACCCCATTAAAAAATGGGCAAAAGATATGAACAGAAACTTTTCAAGTGAAGATAGACTAATGGCCAACAAACACATGAAAAAATGTTCAGCGTCTCTAATCATCAGGGAAATGCAAATCAAAACCACAATGAGATAATCACCTAACTCCAGTGAGAATGGCTCTTATCAAAAAGTCCCCAAATAGCAGATTCTGGTGTGGACACAGAGAGAAAGGAACACTTACATGCTGTTGGTGGGACTGCAAACTAGTACAACCCCTATGGAAAGTAGTATGTAGATTCCTCAAAGAACTAAAAGTAGACCTACCATTTGATCTAGCTATTCCCCTACTAGGTATTTACCCAAAGGAAATGGATTCTTTTTGACAATCACAGCATTCAGCAAAATGGTTGGCTAAAGATGAAGTGCCAAAACACAGTCAAAAACCAAATATTCATCAAAAAAATTAATGGTGTCTGTTTGGTGGTCCAGCACTGGTATTATCCACCATAGCTTCATGAAACCTGGTCGATCAATTAAAGCAGATGTCTACTGCAACCAAGTGGATGAAATGATGAGGATGCTTGTGATTAAGCAGCTGAGATTTGTCAATAGAGACAGGCCAATCCTCTTGCAAGACCACATGTTGCAAAAGACAACGCTGCTCAAACTGCAGAGGCTGGTCTTAGGTACTCTCTGTCATCCACTGTATTCACCAGTCCTTGCCCCAACTGACTGCCACTTCTTCCAGGCTTTGGAACACTTCTTGCAAGGAAAAATATTCAGTTCTCAACCAGCTCTAGAAAATACCTTTCACGATTTCATTGCCACTGGCTCTCCGGGCTTCTTTGCTGCTGGCATGAACAAGCTACCATTAAGGTGGCAAAACTGTGTTGATAGTTTAGGCACATACTTTGATTAATTGTACTGGTTCTTGTTTGAGATATAATAATCTAAACTTTTGATTTGAAATCGGACATTTCATATTTAATAACCTAATATATGATTTGCCTAAATTCATTTGCTAATGTGGAATCTAGGCTGAAATTTGGATCTCTTTCTATCTTGTCATCATGTGTCTGATAACACAGTGTCACCTAAAAAATAAATGATATGCTTTAATAAACAAATTATGGCTGCTTTTCTTGTAAACTTAGCTGTTCACATGGGTGCTGTAGCATGGACTGGTAGTTGTCTGTCCTATTTTCTTGCTTGCTAAACCTCAATTGTATTGATAAAGTCCACATGCTTAATTAAAAACGCCATCCTAAACCTCACTTTCAGATAGTGTTTGTATGTTCCACTGCTGTAATGCCAGTTAAATATAAGTTGAAAGTTCTTTTACAAAAAGGCAGATTTGACTGATCTGTTCCCTTTTTGACTTTCACTTATAGACCAAAAATCTGATGGTTCCACAAGCTGCAGGAACCATCTTAAAATTTATAAAAACTGGGAGAATCTAAAAGACCTGTACCCTGACATCTTAAGTCATTGCTTTAGACTTGATGCTTGCTTTCTGACTTAAGGTTATGTCAGAGAAAGAAAAAATGCCCTTTTTATGTGCGATACCCTGTTATTTGCGTATTTTGTTACATCAAGACAAACCCAATCCTTAAATGCAGGTGTGTAGTTACAGGTGCATGGTAGATGCACTTTATGTAAATCTAACAAAAAGGAGCAAGGACAGTATATACCAATGCAGCAAAAAACTGCATAACATAAAGTCATATGATCTTTTACTGTCTTCCTAGGCACAGCCCAGCCTCAGTACCCTTGGATGCCATACCTGAGCAAAACGAGAAGCTTCTGGCTACGTGGCCTTTTCTGATTCATTAGTGTTCTGAGTACTGCCATACAAAACATGCACATGTTGTAGTCTTTTTGCAAGAGTGAGTCTCAAATATATTTCAGTCTGGTATGAAATTTTTTTTCCCCCCTGAAATAGTGTAATATGTCTTTGCAATGCAATCAATATAATAACTTACTATCACATTCAGAAAGGACTAGGAGGGTTACGATTAGAAAGAAACCCTAAGTATGGACATATATTGTATTAAATATTTTTCATCCTTAAATATTTGCCTTTTTCATCTGATAGGAAAATATAACTGGATATTTCAGTTGCAAAATTATGCCTAGAAATCTAGTTATTGTTTACACAAGTTCAACTAATTGTTTGGTATAAATAATTACTTAGCAAATGATACCAGCAGACATCTGTTTGCTTAATTTTAGAGAAGTTTCTCTTGAGTAGTCTGGCTTCCAAAATTAATACTGAAACTTGGCTGAGTCACAAAGTAAGCAAAATAAACATTCATTGATTCAGAAGTCACAGAAGTATTTCTGAAATGGACTTTTAACTAATCGTCAGCTTAACTTATTTTATACCTGCTCAACTTACAAACGTACATAGTATCCTGCAATTTCTGTTTTCACAGCTTTATCTAAACTATCATAGTACCCCAGGCCTCACATAATTTGATTTCACTGAGCTCAATTTTTCTTTCCAAGGAATACATTACTTCTCTGTACTACTTCTTTTTACCTGAATTATATATCTCATATAAAACAGTGAAATGTCTAGGCAAAATTCAAATGTGATATTCACCTGACAATAGGATATAATAAAATAATCTAATATACATAATTATTTTGTTAACCTATGAATCATAAAACTGTCACCATGAAAAATAATAATTTAGGATAGGACAGGTTTAGTGCATTTCAATTTTTTTTTTTATTATTTCAATCCATTTGAGTTTTTATGATGTTCTCCTTAAAATTTCATGGTTAAACTTTACTTCTTGGTACATATTTTTTTTCCCTAAAGATATTCTCATCTTCTTTACAGTCAATAAAATAAAAATTGTTAGGTTCTGCTATTTTACATTTCAAAGCACCTTGCATTGTTTTACCTAACTTATGTAACAACCCATTGATATAAATTGGTGCTATTTTAAAATGTCATGTGAAATGAAGTAGCAATACAAAAAAATCCATGACCCTCACAATGTCATATTCTATTTTATTAATAAATTTGAGCTTAGAAACCAGAATCTAGATTCTGTCATCTGATTTCATTGTTTAGTCACTTAAAGAGTCAAAATAATCTGGAAGAGTAGGGATACGCATAGTGTTAAAAACAAATTTTGTTCAACTAGAGCATTGGGTATGAAATAAAGCAAAGCTTAACAATTATGCTAGGTCTTAATGGAATTATCCATATGAACACATGGATGGAAGGGCAATCTAGGAGAAGGGAATAGCATGAGTGAAGGCTCAGGAACCTGAAAACTCTGGGAAATGTTGCTTAGTCCATGTGGCTTGTCTATAGGTTGGTTCAGGTGGAAAAATCGGGACATTAGGCTATAAAGGCATGCTGTGGCTAGCTTTCCAAGGACCTTGCAAGCAATAACTAATAGTCCTTCAACACCATCTCATGTGCCAGATGCTTTCCTGAGCACTCTATACATGATCATTTTGTTATTGCAGCATCCTGGTCTTCTGATATCAACAGACATATAACACATGAAGCAGAAGCCATGTTTCTGCACTCTAACCAAGACCAGAAAAACCCATAGGAATTACCAGAGTATAGAGTTATAGATAAAACTAATTCTGATCTGTTAGAATTTCACTTTTCTGGAAGGTCTCTGCAAATCCCCTAAATTGTGCACATGATGATTTTAGATTGATTGGGGGGGTGGTCTCTAGAGTAATTTAAGTATTAATGAATTTTTTTTTATATAAACATTTTGGTACTTAGGTAAAAGGTAGCTCCTAAAACTTACAATAGCCTTAGCTCAATAATAAGGTCATTCATTATGATTTGTCTTTATCATCAAAAATTGTTTATGATTATAACTGTTTCCTTTTATTCATTTCAATTAGGTAGAATCTAAGTATTCCAAGAGGTAGTGTGCCCCAGATTTAAAAATCAGGTTTAGAGCATATGGATGTACTTATTTTGATGCTGCTGTATTCATTCTTAATTAGGACAGGAGATGCTGAAAATTTACTTAGTGATAAAGCTAATAATTCTCCTCCTGTAGCATCTGGTCTTAGGTGGCCTGGAGTCATTGTCTAACCTGAATTTGAGAGTAGTTGAGAAAGTTGTTTGGTGTGACCTCATTTGAATTAATAGTCACTGATATAGCAAGTCTCTTTAAATTCCTCTAGAAATTGTCTGAATATCCTAGTGTCCTTGGCCCAGTATTTCTGTGAATCAAAATGAAATATCTGAAGACGACAAAGAAATATAGTTTGGTTACTTCTGCTTATTTTTTATTTCAGTTTGTAATTTCTTAACCAAAGGATGATACACACACACAACTGACAATTTATAGATATATGGATCTTTTAAAATGATGTAAAACATAAATTGAACATTTGTCATTTGAATTTTAAGTTTTGATTAACATGTTGTTAACATTCAAATTGAAATGAGAGGCTTTATTTGTTTATTTTTTAATTTAAATTATTTTGATTAGTAAAACTAGGATTATTCCTTATAGCAGCAGAAGAGTCTGGTGCAAGGAGTGTACTCTCCTGTCCTGTGGGCACGTCACTGAGTAGCTGATGCACCAGCCCACGTTGCAGTACCTGTCTAG
This sequence comes from Lepilemur ruficaudatus, assembly GCA_963574885.1. Lineage (NCBI taxonomy): Eukaryota > Metazoa > Chordata > Mammalia > Primates > Lepilemuridae > Lepilemur > Lepilemur ruficaudatus. Next base: position 15,025 of record CAUYRT010060231.1, read on the forward strand.
CTCTGTAGATATTTCCGTGGCACCCACTGTTCAAATCTGTGACCCCGGCCGTAGCCTTCATTCACCAGGTGCCTGCACTCCATGATTTCTTTATCCTAAGCCAGATTCTCTTCATGCCCATTGGTTCCTGTAGGGCATCTGTTTCCTACGCCAGGATCTCCTGGGTGGCTAGGGTGTGCAAGAGGTATAATTTTAGGGAAACCTCCCTAGATACAATATTACATGTTATTTGGGGACTAGCATCATCTTGTCCCTACTCTCTTCTATTTCTCTGCAAGCTCCTTCAAACACTAACGTGGCTTTTCCTCTTCCCATGTGGCAAAAACTCACTTATCTTATATATAATGTCTTCTATCCTTTCTATATTGTGCCTTATAGTAAAACTGTAAATGCAGACATCTAAGCCTTGCTTTTGATATGTAAAGAGAATTTTTTTGAACTTAAGAATTCTTTTTTTTTATTCTTCTTCACAAAGCCTGACTTTCAAGATGATGTCTTTTAAAGACTTTACAAAAGAATCTAAATTGAAACTCAAGGCTAAGCAATGACCTCTCTGTTGGAGACTGCATTTGTATACCCTGCCTTCAGAAATGAATACCATTGAGTTAAAGGGTAGGGAGTTGTTGGTCAATGTGATCTACACATTGGTTATGGTTTCAGAAAAATACTCCCTCTAAAGGTCTATTACTTTACTATTTTATCCTTAAAAGGAATCTTGGAATTAAATAAAACTTACTTTGAATCCTAACTTAGGATACTTAGGAAGACTTCACTACCTTAGTTTTCTCATCTGCAAAATGTCAATAACAATACCTATCTGGTTGTTATCAGGATTAAATGAGTTAATCAGAATAATGTCTGAAACATAATACATATGCTAATTAACATTACCGTTTGGATAGTATGTAAAATCCAATAATTAATAGTGTTGTTGGATGAGTAGAGGTAAATATAGATAAATCCAAGCATCATATTTAGCATTTCGAAAGCTCTCTACAGAAGTTAATTACCTTTACTTTTCTTTTGTTTTCCTTTCTTTTCAAAGCCTTACCTCTGCTCTGAATTGCACGATTTCCTGACTCCGACATAGGCTCAGTGTCATTAAATATCTATTATTTCCGTTGCGTCTTTTGGTTTTTCCCTTTCCACTGATTCTTTATTATTATATTTAAATCTCATCTGTTCTAAAGAAATTGCTTATTTCTGCTTGAAGATTTCTTCTTTCTGGTATCAAACTCTTCATGTTGGACATGTTGGACATTTGTATTCTTGTAACTGTCCAGCCTTTGAACCTGCTTACTAACATTGCAGAATGACCTTACTTTATGAATCTTGATAAAAGATGCTCTGTCTCATAGAGCAATTGTACCCAACCTTTTGGCACCTGGGACCCTTTTCATGGAAGACAATTTTTCCGTGTATCAGAGTGGGGGGGATGGTTTCAGGATGATTCAAGCACATTACATTTATTGTGTAAACCTCCCTGCTAATGATAATCAGTATTTGCAGCCGCTCCCCAGCGCTGGCATCCCTGGCTCAGCTCCACCTCAGATCATCAGGCATTAGGTTCTCATAAGGAGCTTGCAACCTAGATCTTTTGCATGCATAGTTTACAGCAGGGTTTGTGCTCCTATGAGAATTAAATGCCACTGCTGATCTGACAGGAGGTGGAACTTATGCAGTGATGGGACCGATGGGGAGCAGCTGCAAATACAGATGACGCCTCTCACTCACCTGCCACTCACCTCCTGCTGTGCGACCTGGTTCCTAACGGGCCATGGACTAGTACTGGTTGGTGGCCCCGGGGGTTGGTGACCGCAGTCTTAGAGCATCTCTCATTTTCACTAGAAAAGCTGAAAATGCCAGATACTCGGTTCCCTAGATTTTTTTACTACTAGGGTGGGGACACATGACCCCAGTCTCCATCAACCTAAGGTACAACCTAATGTATTCCGGAGATACAGTAATTGGGAGTAACTTTCAAGGCAGTTGCCACAGTTCCAGGGAGATTGAGAGCTCGGGGCAGTTGTGATGGCAGTGATAATGGTGTCACCTTTTGTCTGGAGTAGTTGGCTTGCAAGTGCAGACTTCACTACCCGGTGCTGAGATGTGATGGCAGCGTGTCCTCGTAGATCCCTACCAGGGGGTGCACCGCCCTGAACCTTGTTCCCCAGCGCTTCTTTCGATTTTAACGGTTCAGTGTCCTTTTAAGAAATTGCTTTTCTAGTTCAATCAGCCAGAGTTGGTTTCTGTTGCTTGCAGCCAAGAACCCCTCGTGAAATAGGAAAAGGTAGCCTCTCTTCACTGCTTTATCTCCTCTCCCATTCTGCCTTTAAGTCAATGCCATCTAGGTTTCATCTGTAGTGAAGCAGTTTTCTTCCAGGGTAAAGTGACCTAACCATGACAAATAAGAATGCCTCACTCCTAACCCTGCTGAGACTCACCATGGCACAGGAAGACGTTGGTCATTCTTCCCTTTGAAACATTATCTTCCTTTCCTGAATCTCTTCCTACCTTTGACTCCCACTTTCCAGTATTACACCCTTTCTCCTTTCCATGGACTTGCCTTTTAATTGTGGTTGTGTTCCTTGATGATTCTTTTGACTAGTTTCTCATCACATTCTCACAGTTTTTCTTAAGACAACCCTATCTCCACAAATTCTATTTCTCTTTGAGATTTCCAACTTCAAATCGCAAGCCATTATTTTTTTTTTAATTAGATATCATTCCAAGATTTCGAACTGCTTGCTGGATAACTCTGTCTGTCCCATATACGCTTCAGACTCAATATGTCCCAAATTGGGCCTGACCACCTACCTGTTCTACTCAAGAAATTCTCTATTTTACTTAATGCTATATTCCTTGTTATTTAGAGTTGTCAAATGCTCTGTTTCCTTTTCTTTTTTGCCCCCACTTCTCATGAGTAACAAAACTTGTTTCTATCCCTGAAATCTCACCCTGAAATCTCATGTATCACTTCTTTGCCCATCCCTTTGGCAGAACTTTGGTATGGCCCTCATTATATTTTCTGTTGCCTCTGCTGACTTTGATTCTGTCTTCCTTGGATCCACTTATGACAGTATTACCTTTCTAAAACACACTTGTGTAGATGTTTTCTTCCTAGTCAAAAATAAATCTATTTTTTTACAAAATAAAATACAAACTATTCTTAAATTTCAAAACTTAATCTTTCTAATGTTGTCTACCATGGACTCAGTGTCTTTGCTATGGATAAAATATAAGTCCCTAAAAATGATTTTGCTATCTAGTCCTTGTCTTTTCATCAGGCTATTTCGTCTGACTAGAGTGTCATTTCCCTCATGTCAACTTTTCAGAGCCTTACACAGCTCTAAAAGCTCAGCTGACTTTCTACTTTGTCTGCGAGACCTCCCAAAATTATACATGCAGAATTCATGTCTTCTTTTCCTATGGTCACGTGGGATTTTATCGTCAATATCTACATCTTTTTCTTGACTGTACTGCATTTTATTCTTATCTGTCCTATAATAGCTAACACAGAGCCTTTTATCTCAGTGTTGTTTGGCTATTTGAATATAAGTAAATTTCTGTCCATAGAAGCATATGCTTGTTTTTCCCACTATGCCCTATCTTTGCAAAACTTTATAATACATGGCAGAAATCTCCTATAATTATCCATTTCCATGGCAACTGAGTTTTCTTTAAAATATTGGAAATAGGACTTATGTTTCACATGATTTGTCTATAGGAAATTCAAATCAATTTTGTTTCTGTTCATAATATTTTAAATATTATAAAGGCTGGGTAACAAGGGAAACCCATAATGAAGAATGCCACTTTCCAGTATTGAAGGAACCCTGGACTATTTCTAGCTTTGGACTCAGTTACCACATTAGGTAAATAATTTAATCTCCCCAATCCTAAATTGATTTATAATAATAATGGGGCAAATATATCAGAATTGTGGTAAGGTTCAGAAAGATAATACAAGCAACAGCACTATGAAATCTTTAAAAATGTTATATGAATATAAAATACTACATTTAGTGTGGTTGTTATTATTGTTCAGTGTTGCTATTGCCACCAGTCAAAACTTGTAGACGTGCTCCTGTTTAAGTCCCTATTTTGAACTCTGTGTTACCCTTTATATGTCATGACTCTTACACGGAACACAATGCCCCCTGCTTATGTGTTTCCACTTCTACTTGAGCATCATTTTCTTGTTTGTTTTGTTGATTTTTTTCAGATGCTCTTGGCCTGAAGTTTCTTATGATTGATCTGATTTTGGTAATAGGGGTTTTATAATTGTGTTTAAGTTTGAGACAGTATTTCTCTGACTAAACAAGAGCCTAAACTATGTGATTCCTACTCTTACTTTAAAATAATGCTGATTCTATCTTAAAATTAACAACGTGAAAGGCCCTAGGCACTATAGATGACAGTACCTTATAAGAATGAAAGATAACTCAAACCAAAATATAAGTGAAGTTCTAAAAAGAATTCAGTAGATGGTAATAAGAAGAAAACATAAATATAATAAGGATTCAAAATAGAAGATCAAGTCTAAGTTAATAATAATATGCATAAAAGTCTTTGCATGAAACAGCTAGCATTTGGGATGGGTGTTAAAAATTGAGAAAAATTTTATTGGTTGTCATAGTATTGTTAGCACAGTGAATCATGCCACATACATGTGAAACGGAAATAACTTTCCCCAACATTCCAAGTTTTCTTTGTTTCATTATAACAAATGCACGTAGTGGAGAAAATGCACGCACACGCATGCACACACACTTACATATGGATAAGAGTTGCTTGCAAAGAAACTGGAGTTTCATCGCTAAAAGTAATTTGTGATACCTCTTATTGTACGGTTTCATAAGGTCAAATGTGCAATCCACACTCTCTGTAAAAGCATGGCTTATTCACAGTTATGTAATTCATTGGAGTCTTTACCAGAAGAAAATCTCTAAGCATTTTTGTTGCCATAAAAAATAGCTCACATGCCCTATTTACAGAAAATAATTGGGTAATCTGAGAATTTATGCTTGAATATCATTAAATAAGGGAAGAAAGTGATACTTAGGCTGCTATGTTTATTTATTTTCCTCATTGTAAAACTTGAAGTATTTTTAAACGAATTGTTAGCTGTTGAAGGTCTGTGTTTTTGAGCATCAGTAAGTAGCCAGTAGTAATAATGTTTTTCACTAATAGAAGTACGCTATCTATGCTAAGGGAGCTGTTAACACTTGACCTTGATGTAAATGTTTAAGCAATTCAGAATATTGAAATGTCAGTTACTGAAAATAGAGACCAAAGTTTTTAAAAACGTGTGAGTGGGAGGTGACTATCATTGGACGTGCTCTGTCAAAGCTAGTGTGGTGTACATTAAAATGCCTTTAAAATGTTTGAGAATTTTCCGTGGTAATTTCTCACTGGTATAGAAGTCAAATATATAAAGTACTAAAGTCATTTTGGAAGCTACAGTGCTGTCTTAGAGACATGCCAGGAGTAGGAAGATCACCAACTTTTACTAACTGTATAGGAAATTTGGGGGACAGTGTTATGACATTACAGAACCTATATTTGTTGAAAAATCATATTTCAATTATTGCATACTATTGGATACAATGAGTTAGTAAAAAAAAGTCATTGATTACCTGAGAATAATACTTTAAAATAGTTATTTTGAGTAGCCATTTAAATCTTAGTGTTAGTGAGGATACCTACCAAATATATTGATTTTTTAAAAATTATTATTATTGTTTTAGAGGTAGTCTTGCTTTAATTATTTCTTTTTTGGAGTGTAGTGGCCCAACCATAGCTCACTACAGCCTCAAATTCCTGGGCTCAGGCAATCCTTGTGCCTTGGCCTCCTAAAGTGCCAGGATTACAGGCGTGAGTTACTGCACCTGGACTGATTATTTTTGATATGAATTAATTTTATCATTCGATCCTGGCAACAACTATCAAACATGTATAACCTAAGCAGTATAAATGTCTATGTTTGTCTTTCTATTTGCTACACTTTTGCTGTTACTATAGACTACTAACTTTATCAAATAAAGAAGATAATAATTTTATCAAATAAGAAAGTGTTTTCTTTATGAATGTTGCTAGGATGTAGCACCATTTGAAACAAATTAAAAATTTTACTAGAACTGGTTTCTATTTATTCAACAAATATGCATTGATTGCCTATCATTGTTTTTCTGTTCTAGGTATGGGAATATAGCAAGACATAAAATGTCCTCATGGTGATTATATTCTAGTAATTAGGCAGATAATAAACACAAATAAATACACATATATATATACATGCATCTATGTGTATATATAAAACATATATTGATAAAACATATTGGTATATACATGCATATATAGGCATTATATATATACACATTTTTATATATATAGGTACATATGTATGCTATGCTAAAACCTGCATGCATATAGGCTATGTTAAAAAAAAAATAGCATAGGTGGAAAACCAAGTGTCCGGGTGAAAACCAAGACCTCTGTGATAAAGTGGTATCTAAGAAGAGACTTGATGAAAATGTAAATATATTGAATCAAGTGGCATATTTGATCAGATTTTAAAGGATCAATACTAGATAATTTCTATAAAGTCTATAATGTTTTGACTATAGTGATTATTGTTATTAAACCTACAGTTCATTAGATCTGAGGGTTTAATAGTGATGAGTCATAAAATATCAGTGCCTAATCCTAGAACATATTTTTTTTTGAATAATAGTATTTGATAACTCTAAACTATGTAGAAAGACTTATGGGCATTTTGTAATATTTTAATATATGATTAGTTCCTCTGAATATTAGGATATTGTCCTAGATATAATTTCTATAACTATGGTTTAATAACTAAATACTTGAACAGGAAATAATATGGTTGCCAAGGCATGTTTATTGTTACCACAATTTACAAGGTGAGACAATTTAGTCACTTGTCCTTTATAAAGCCTAGGAATGATCTCTGTCCTCAAGGGGGTGACTAAAAAAAAATAAGTGCAATAAAGCACTGCCAAACAATCATAGAAGCTGCGCAGGGCGCAATGCAGACACAAATGTGGAAGAATGTAATTCCACCTGGGGGAAGTGATCAAGAGACCTTTGAACCGATTTTTGGCCTCATCAAGGAGCTTGCATAAATGGTGAATAAGATTGACGTAAACCATAAAAGAACATAAAGCCTTTAATAACTTCAGCTTGCTTCGCTATAAAAGTTCTGAGGGTCTCCTTTAGATGTGCTATTTCAGGAAAATTCCCCCCTCAAAACTATATATATATTTGTTATTGTCCTTTTAACTGTCTTTACTGTCTTCATAATTGAAAATGAATATAAAAATTTCAGTATATAAAACATCTACTCAGGCTAATTTCCTCTAAATCAATCCCTTAAAACTTCCTTGTAAAATATAAATATTTTGCTTTATATTACGAATTTGGACAACTAAATCAACTGAAAAAAATATATAACTATTTTCATCACTAACACATTCCTATAAAATTAAAACATTATGCTTTCTATAGAATTTACCTCTTAACAAAATGAAAAACATGCATTGTTCTAAAATGTTTATTATTAGCTGCCAGTAATATTTTCTTAATAAAACGTTAGCATGAGTTATTTTTGGCATAAGTCATAACTAAAGAAAAATATTGAAATTACATTGTTATTAAAATTTTATTTGGACCGGCCCCGGTGGCTCAGGTCTGTAATCCTAGCACTCTAGGAGGCTGAGGCGGGAGGATTGCTTGAGGTCAGGAGTTTGAGACCAGCCTGAGCAACAGTGAGACCCTGTATCTACTAAAAATAGAAAAAATGAGCCAGGCATGGTGGTGCATGCCTGTAGTCCCAGCTAGTCAGTAGGCTGAGGCAGGAGTATTGCTTGAGTCCAGGAGTTTGAGGTTGCTGTGGGATAGGCTGACACCACGACACTATAGCCCGGATGACAGAGTAAGACTCTATCTCAAAAAAAAAAAAAAAAAAATTTATTTGAAAATAACTTGCTTTTGCAATTAAAATTAAACATTTTTATGATTTTGACTAAAAATAAAATGCAACTTATACATGGACATAACATTTCTTTATTTTGTTTAATCTAGCATTCCTAATCTATTAAATTTTTCACACAGGTAAATCAAAACAATACTCATTATGGTATATAAAAATGTTTTAAAATTAGCTGTGATTAAGAGACTATTTACTTTGAAATTGAATATGTAAACATTTGCTAATAATGGAATTCGAACACACTCTTAAAAAGGTTATTGAGATTTTCTGAATATACTTGATATGATTTAGTAATTGAATCTTCCCTTCAATATTAAATTAAAATTTAAATTAAAATCTTTAGCTAACCGTTTTGCTCATTAAAAAGCACTTAGGCCACATACTGTCTGTAGAATGCACATACACATTGTTTCAGGAGGAAATATATGACCTCAATTATTACTAATATCAGTTTCTTTATTTGATATATCTCAAACAGCACGGGAAACACTTATAAACATTATCTTTAATTACAGACATTTCATGCCTCTTTAACCTAGGGCAGTAAAAATTAAGTACATTTTATATGAGTGATGTTGAAAACAACTGGGGAAAAGAAGCATCATCTTTTCTATGTTAATTGATGATCAGAAATAGAAGGCAATCATAGTTTTATTCCTAAACTTTCACTGACCTTTTCTTATATCAAAGTCTATACCAGATTATTTTCTTCTTCTTCCTGCTTCCCTTTCTCCCTCCATCCTCCCCCTGCATTCTACCAATACCACTTAGGTTCTCTATTTTTTTGACACTTCTAGGCTCTGAAGATAAAACAATATATATATTTTAAAGGCTCATTAGGCATTTCACTCAATCATTAAACAAACGTTTACTGAGCAGAGCTCTGTACCGGGCACTGTGAAAAGTCCTGGGAATAAATCAAAGAACAAGATCAAAAGGAGCCCAGGCAATAAAGATAGTCTTTAAATAAGGGATAAAAGTAAAATAATATCTTACGATGTGAGACGTGCAAAAAGCCAAGGGAAAAAGGAGCAAAGATCCCTAACCTAATATAGGCATCAAGTAAAGTACCTTGCAGGAGTTATGTTTAACCCGAAATCTGAAAATACAGATGAATCAGGAATGTTCTGGGGAAGTGAACAACGTATAGGAAAGCATGGAAGGAAAAAAGAGCATTGTCCACTGAATAAGCAGAAGACGTTTACTACGGCTTTGTAACGGAATGCTCCTTGAAGGCTCAATTGTGCATTTTTGTGTCTGCTCCATCAAGAGAAGAAAAGACTCATTGGTTTATAATCATATCCATCCAAGGTAGTCAGTAGTTATTCTCGTATAGCTAAGAACATCCTTACCTCTAATGAGTAAATTGGCTTTTGTGGTGGGGCGACACAATTAGCCTTCTATGCCTGAAACGCGCTGAAAAGTGAAGAAAGTGTTTTTCAAAGATGGGATTCTTGTAGAGGATGACCAGACAAGTGCTTCGAAATCTGGAGCCTGATGCCTGGTAACATAGGTCAGTCAAGAAGACGGGAACAGACACAGACGTACAGGGAGAGCAGAAAAGAGCTAGCAGATAGGAAAATGAGACCGATAAACACAGGCACAGGGGAAAGGTTCAAGGATAAAAACCTTCTGATGGGCAGAGCCAGGGCCTGAGGGGCCCCCTATCACTTATTTATTTAGACAGTGTATTGAGCAGCTATGCACTCTGTACCACACCTCTTCTACGTGCTGAGAATACAGCACTGTATAAAACAAACAAAATCCCTGTTCTCACAGAGCTTAATTATATTCCAGTTAAAGGGAACAGATAACCAAATTCACTTATAATCTAATATGAGGCATTTAAAAGTGCAACAATTCAAATAAATTAGGGTGAGCTGGCAGAGAATGACTGGGTTGGGTGGGGTGGGAGTGAGGCTGAAAGGGATCCTGGGGAAGTGTGTTCCAGGTAGAGGGAATAATAATTGCAAAGATCTTGAGGCAAGACTGTGCTTGGTATTTTCGAGGAACTTCAAGAAGGGCTTTACGGCAAGAGTCAGAGGAAGAAGTAAGAAATGATCACAGAAGTTAGCTATCATCCAATGTACGAGGCACCTTGTAGATCCAAATAAAAACATTGTCTTTTATTCAAGTTGTTATTAATCTCTAGCCCTCCCTCTTCTTCCTCTTCCCTTTGTGAACATTTCAGTACTGATGCCACTGGGGGGAGGGGCCAGAGCCATGTAGGCACACACTCCTGGGGGAGTGGGCCACGGGGGATGAGAGCAGGTGTAGGAGCTTAAATAGGACCAGGAGAATGTCCCCAGTAGGGGCACTGAATAATGTGGGGTATCCTGGGCCAAGCAAGATGAGAAAGATGGGAGGAGCCACATGCAGGAAGCTACATGGGTAAGGAACCCAAAGGGAAGAAGGGGTTTCCATATGAAGTGAAGTGATGCCCAGTGTGGGGTGTCAGAGCCCAGAGCGGTGTGGAAGGGGCAGCAGAAGCAAAGGTAGATTTATTACGGAGGGGCATTAATGCAATAAGTGAGTATAGTATGGATAATGGGAACCGGATTTCTCTCTGTTGGAATTAGATAGAAGGGTGCATTCACGGTTTTTAATAAGTATAGGTATATAGTAAAATATTTATATAGATGTAAGTGTGTGTGTAAATATACCTACACACGTATATTCTCTATTTCTATCCACTGAGAATGGTTAGGAGTAGTCACACCTCAGTAGCAATGAACACATCTAGCATCCAGGTCTTAGCTTCTAAATACCATTCTCTACTGAACGGAACAAGGGCTTATTGGAGAAATAGTTTATTCTAGGTCTGGGGCAAGGAAAGTACAAGATGAGTCTAGAACATCTTATTTTGCCACCAAGCAAAGAAATGTGCAAAGGATGATGGTGACATATCAAATGACACAGAAACCTGCTTGAAAATCTCCCGTTTGTAAGCACCCAAGTAAGTGCTATTTATATATTACAGCTCATTGAAGAAATGGCAAATCATGAATCCATACTGCTGTAAATTAAAAGTTTGATGAGAGATGGCATATTTACACAGTTTCAAAGTATCTCCCCATAAAAACACATTAATTGCAAGGATAAAAATAGAAACTGTACCATGAATAAGTTAATCAAATAACTAAAGTAACTAACATCATTGGTAATGGGACAAATCAAAATTCTATATTACCTGATTGGATGCAGGTGACAGTACGCTGTCACTTGTATAATATTCCTTCCAAAAAAGCATAATGTGACTGTGCAGAAACAGAATTAAAACCCTAATAAAAGGATTTTCTATAAAATAACTTAAGAACCTTCCAAAGTGTTGAGGTTGTGAAAGTCAAGAAAAAAGAAAAAGAAAAAAAACTGAGGAACTATAGTAGACAGAAGACAATAAAAGAGATGCAACAATTAAATGCAATAGTTTCCTTAGATGAATCCTGTTGCTATGAAGAACATTATTTAAATAATTGTTGAAGCTTGAATGAGGTCTGTGGATTAGATGGTAGCAATGTCAACACCACTTTAGTTCCTGATATTGATGATTATACTGTGTTTCTTTTTAATTTTAATTTTTTTTTATTTTGGCATATTATTATGGGGTACACATGTTCAGGTTACATATATTGCCTTGTGATTACATAAGGGAATTCCTTTTTTTAAGTATTCAGGTGTGATGGGGTATCAGGTAGGTTAGCAACTTATTTTAAAATGTTTTAGGAAAAATATTATTATTTTTATTGAACTTGAAAGCTTTATATAAGTTTGTTTCGAATTGAATAAAAAAGGACGCATTGTAATGGGAAGCCACTGGTGATTTTGCTCAGGTGATTCAATGATCTTTCTTATGGTTGAAAAGAAGCAATGGCTGCTGGGTAGACAAGATACTTGGAGTGAATACAGAGGATAACAAATGTCAAAAAGAGATAAGTTGAGATGCCATTGCAGTAATTCAGAGGAAGATGATAGTGGCTTATACTAGAGATATAATGGAGGAGGCGGTATGAAGTGACTGCATTGAGTCACATTTTTAAATGACAACCTGCAAAACTTACTGAAGGTGGAGTATGTAACAGGACGAAAATTTTAGGATGACGGTAAGGTCAGAGGTGGCGATTGCTCTAGCTATCTTTAATCTGTGCATCGTCCTCTTCTGGTCCCACAGCATCCGTGTCTTGATCGTATAATAATGCCGCAACAATATTCTGAAAATAAAAAAAGAAATTGACAAATAAACTAGTCATGATTCATCGGACTATGTCAGTTGCAAAAGCTTCCGCAGTTGTGTTGCTATTTATATTCCATCAATAAGAATGTGAGAAGCAATGCCACGTGGTGATTGGAGTAAGTACTATGGTGTTGGGCAGAATAGGTTTTAGGTTTAGCTTGGCCAATTATAATTTTGGACACGTTACTTAAAGTCTAGAAACTCAGTATCCTCATGTATGAAATGGAGATTAATAATACTATCTACTTGATAGAATTGTGTAAGGATTAATTGAAAATGTGAAGTGATTAGTAATCAGCATTGAGCTAAGTATTATTATTGTAGTCACTATTATTAGTAGTAAGTGGTGGTAGAAGAAGCATTGTGTGACAGCTCCAAAGACCTCGAATGGAATCCTTTTTTAGTTTAGAGAAATTATTAGTTTAAAACAATGTATGAAAGAGAAATAGAAGAAATATACAAATAGCTAACAAAGATTATCTTTGAAATTGTGGCAATAGCTAATAATTTTTTCCCCAAATCTCATAAATTAGGCACATTGCCCACACTTTGCTTGTGTTCAAAAGATGAAAAAAATATTTAAAAATTGTAATACTACCTTGGTCCAGGAAAATTACCTTATCAATGTTTCTAAAATTTTAGAAACCAGCATTTGGTACAATATTCGCTCAAGAGAGGTGAATGTTCCTGTTGCTTAGAACAGAACATACTTTTTTCAAGGCCTTCCTTCCTAATCCAATTTTATATTCTCGATTTAGTATGCCTGATTATTATGCTAGGGCTCGTTTGAAAACAGTTGTTCTTAATTGTAAAATTGAACTGCGCCCCATTAAGCTCTTGCCTAGCTGCTTTTGAGATCCTTGGTGGTTTGGAATGTGGGGATGCATCCACATTCTCTCTCTGCCAGTCCTTTTTATCTTTCCTCTCTAATGCTGTCCCTTCAGTGTTTCAGCTGCTAAGTGGTTCTAGCGTATGTCTGATATAATTTCCTAATGACGGATGCATTGTTCTCACTGCTGATATGTCAGCAGGAATGCCACCTGTGTCTGAGAATTCAGAACCAACAGGACTGTATATTTTAATGGAGCAAGAGGGAAAATGTAGAATTAAATAGAAAGAAGCATTCCAGGTTTGTCTGTTAACTTCTAATATTTAATTTTGCAGCAACTGTAATTGTAAAAAAAAAAAAAAGTGGAAGTTATATGAGTTTTTTTAACTCACAAAGAGATTTGAAACGTTTTTTATGAATGGTTTTAAAAAATGCAATGTCTCAACTTTTGATATGGATATCTGTACATTTATTTATTTACTAAATATTTGTGAATGCCGACTTTGTTCTAGGCACTTGTCTGGGTACTGGGGAAAACATAGATATAGTCCCACTCTCAGGGAACCTAGAGTCTGGTTTTTAGCACACAGTTTTATCACATTAGGTCTCCCAGCTTCAAGAATATCAAGTTGTTTTATGATGATACAGTAGAAAGAGTTAGTGTTTACGTTCACTCAGGTTAAAATTCTGAATGAAATCCTTGTTAAGGAATGACATATCTTTGTCTTCTACAAAGTAGACATTGCATCTGTAGCAAGCTTCTAGAAATCCACAAGATTTTTATGAAGAGAAGGAAGGGCCTTGTGGATGCATTGTATCCAAAGATCAACCTGCAAAATCAAGACAGTGTGAAGATTGTAGGGTTGCTTTACAACTTGAGTTCCCAAAACTGAATTTGACACCAAAGCCATTGCAGCAATGGGCACACAGGGTCCTGTAATAAAGTCAGGAAACTCAAGTTTCTAAACCTAGAAATTGAGCTTTACCCTAATTCTGCTTCTCATTTTTGAGCTGGTATATCATGCCAACTCCACTGTCTGGACCGCCACATTGTTATGGATTCTTCCATGGAAAAGCTCTAATTATTTAGCACTGTACTTGTTTTGTTTCATGTGGCAACCTTTCTGTTTCTATGGAGATGGCAGACAGGGTTTGTCTGTCTGAGTTATAAACAATACTATTCCTCTACTTAGAGAACTAGACCTTATATGAGGGTTGACTATGGGTCTTTTCCTCAGGGTTAGAAAAGAAAACATAAATTTCACTCTTATGCCAGCGGTATTACAGAAGAACATGGAACAAGACAGGAGTCAGTCAGGGATCACACTTTAGTTTCTTTTTATTCAAATTATTCTATCTGCCTAGTCAATTTATTTTTTTATATTTATAAAAATTGTGGAAAATATACATTTTTACCAACCTGAATATTGTTAGCATTAGTATCTGTCATTGATCTCTGTCTTACTAGAAGAAATTCATGTAGGTAGAAATGTATATAGAGAGTGATTCTCATACTTTTGTTTCATCAATGTTTTTCATTTTTTTCATCTAATTTTTCCAACCCAAGAGAATCTTTCTTAGTAGATAAATTTACCCCAAACCTCACATATAAATCAGTTAAGGCTAGAATGATTCTGGTCGAAGTGTGAATGGAAGATTCACAATTTGGCCCTTATGACCTCTTCACTCCTGAGTCACTTTTGGAAACAGCATAGAGTTTAATGAAGCTGTCTGAAATGCATTGGGCTTTTTAAAATGTGGGATAAAGGAGAAGAGTGACAGATAAATTATTATAGCACCCAAATGAGATACAGTATTTTTATCACTCTCACATTATTTGTTAGGTATTGTTTTTAAATGTCATAAATTGAGAAGCAAGTTTTCTGTTTTGTTTTCTGAGTAACAATTACCTCTGGAAATGTATGCTAGCTCCTTACATGCCACTCTGCTCACGGAAAAGGTGACAAGGACCTGACAGATGTGACAAGGAATTCATTTTGCCTAAATGATCACATAGTTAATGGAACATTTAAAAATTGATTTTTATGATTAGGTGATTAACAAGAACAATTCCTTAAAATGTGTAATTTGCTAAGAGAGAGAATACAACGGAGGTTTGGAATAGTTATCTTCTGTGTCAAAAACAGAATGACAACTCAAAAACATCTAAAAATAAATGGAGTGTTTTAGAGGGAATTGGCTTAAGAAATTTTCTTTTGGTAAGTAGTTTACTGTTCAGTAAGCAATTTACTAGTCTCACAACTGCAGCAGTGTGTCTCTTTTTTATTTTTGGCCTACTTCACATAACCCTCCAAGCAATCTCCCTAAAGGATGTGCTGAAAATAGATTTGCTAAGAGAGTAGATTTTGTGTAGGTGCACTTATTACAATAAAAAAGGGAAAGAAAAGAAAAAGGTATGAGATGATGGATATGTGAATCCGTTTGACTGCAGTAATCCCTTCACTATCCATATGTATATTAAAACACAATGTTGTACACCTTAAATATATACAATTTAAAAAATTAAAAAGAACAAAAAAATCAAAGAAATGACACGTTAAGTCAGACTATTCACTTTCTGGGGGGCTAGATGTTTGCTGGAGGCTATGGTCAAGAACACCAGAGGTGGCCATCTCGCAAGAATCTGCACCATCTGCCCTACTTGTCTCTGTTCTCCTGTTCAGCACCTGATGTACTTTAGATTTGCTCCTTCCACAAGACTATGTCTTCCTTTCTTTTGTAATGATTAACACATACATCTGTTGAGCAACTGGAGGCTGAGTAGCATGAATGCTAATCAAATAGATCATTACTTCTCCATCATAAGCCAAGTTCCCACATAAGCCCAGGGTTCTTTAATGGGCTCTCTGATCTGTTTCATTGGTGCCTCTATCTATCCCTCCAGTAATACCAGAGTGTTTGAGTTATTGTAGAGCAGTTCAACAAATACGAATATGTATCAACCTGATAGAGGTCCAAAAAGTTGCATAATGGTTTATACAGTAAACTACCGTTTAAATAAATTTTAATTTATGCAACAAAATCTTACATATCATTTACAAATAAATGTATATATGATTAAAACAGTGGCTCTCAAAGTAAGGTCCAAGAACTCCTGGAGATCATGAGATCCCCTTAGGAGATCTGAGGAATCCTTTTTCCAGCTACATATCTGTGCCAGGCCAGATTTTCAGCAAAAGCCATATATCACAATAGACTTAATGCAGAAGCACATAGGAGAGTCCTGATTTCTTGTATTTAGCCAGACATTTAAAATGTTTTTAAAAATGTATAACTATGGGGGGGCAGGGAGGGAAGGCAGCGCGGGGCGCCGGGAGCCGGAGGGGCGGGGCGAGAGGCGGCCACGCCCCGGACGGTTGGCGCGAGGCGGGGCTTCCGTGCGTCTCCTAGCGGCTGACGTCACGGCGCGGGCGACCGCGGACCGCACAGCCGCCGCCGCTCCTGCAACCGCCGCCGTCGCCGCCGCGACTCAGCCGGGCCGCAGTCGCTGTCGCCGCCGCCGCCGCCGCCGCCGCCATGGCTCAGTACAAGGGCGCCGCGAGCGAGGCGGGCCGCGCCATGCACCTGATGAAGAAGCGAGAGAAGCAGCGCGAACAGGTGGAGCAGATGAAGCAGCGGATCGCGGAGGAGAACATAGTGAAATCCAACATCGACAGGAAGTTCTCCGCGCACTACGACGCCGTGGAGGCCGAGCTCAAGTCCAGCACCGTGGGCCTGGTGACCCTGAATGACATGAAGGCCAAGCAGGAGGCGCTGGTGAAGGAGCGGGAGAAGCAGCTGGCCAAGAAGGAGCAGTCCAAGGAGCTGCAGCGAAAGCTAGAGAAACTTCGAGAGAAGGAGCGCAAGAAGGAGGCCAAGCGGAAGATCTCTAGCCTGTCCTTCACTCTGGAGGAGGAAGAAGAGGGAGGCGAGGAAGAAGAGGAGGTGGCCGCGTATGAGGAGGAGCTGGAAAGGGGAGAGATCACCACAAAGAGGAGGAAACTGGGGAAGAATCCGGATGTGGACACAAGCTTTTTGCCCGACCGAGACCGGGAGGAGGAGGAGAATCGGCTCCGGGAAGAGCTGCGGCAGGAGTGGGAAGCCAAGCAGGAGAAGATCAAGAGTGAGGAGATCGAGATCACCTTCAGCTACTGGGACGGCTCTGGGCACCGGCGGACCGTCAGGATGAAAAAGGGCAACACGGTGCAGCAGTTCCTGCAGAAAGCGCTTGAGATCCTTCGTAAAGACTTCAGTGAGCTCAGGTCGGCAGGGGTGGAGCACCTCATGTACATCAAGGAGGACTTGATCATCCCCCATCATCACAGCTTCTATGACTTCATCGTCACCAAGGCACGAGGGAAGAGTGGGCCGCTCTTTAACTTCGATGTGCATGATGACGTGCGGCTGCTCAGTGACGCCACCGTGGAGAAGGATGAGTCCCACGCAGGCAAGGTGGTGCTGAGGAGCTGGTATGAGAAGAACAAGCACATCTTCCCCGCCAGCCGCTGGGAGCCCTATGACCCTGAGAAGAGGTGGGACAAGTATACGATCCGCTGAGCGTCTGGGACGCAGCGCAGCCTCGGCTCTTCAGCTCTCCCGGCGCAGCCCCTGGTGTCTCTGGGACCCCGGGTGCCCACTGCCCTCCGCCCGGGTTGGGCACGCTGGGAGGACAGGAGCTGCCTTGCCTTCACCCCGGCACTGCCATTGACCGCTTTTTTCTTTTAAAATTAATAAAGGCACATGTCAGTGTTGGATTTCCAAAAAAAAAAAAACAGTAAAAATATGAAAAATAGTTATTTTTTATAAAGTATTATTTATGGTAACATGTTATAGGTTTATTACTTTATATATTTATTTTAAATTAATATACTTTCTCAGTTTTAATATCTAATATGGTAAATATAAATAAATGTAACCAACATAAACTAAAACTCTTCAGACACCTTAATAATTTTAAGTGAGTAAAGAGGTCCTGGGTGTAAAACGTTTAAGAACTAATAAGTTAAAAAATAAAAAAAATATATAGACTGGAAGAATAAAAACCAAATTTCTAACAATGACTTTTTCAGGGGAGAGAGGGAGGGAGTTGCTGGAATTGGTAATGAAAATAAGGCAAAAATCAATTTTATCAATTATTTTTTATTTCTTTATGAAAAATAAAGAATGATAAAACAGAACTATTTGCTAAATCCAGCTAATGTTTTCTTAGGAGGGTTGTTTGCTATATTACTTTTTGACTTGTTTTAAAATACTTCGTTTTGTAAAATTGACATGAGAACTAGTCCCTTTCCCTGAAGTACTCATAACCTGGGTGATATATATCTTTACAAAGTTTTCTTTTGCTCAAACACCCTGTGGATAATCACCATGTTGCTAATGTACACCTGTCGAGGCGGAGCTTGTCCAGGTGACCTTAGCTCTATTGCTAAGGGTAACCAGTGAATATCTGTGACCATGAGTCAGCACCTACTCATTCCTTATGTTTTTCATATTAATAATACATTTGATTTTAAGGACTACCCTGTTTTAAAATGAGAAACTGTCAGCAACATTTATTATTAAAGCAACAAAATACACTTTTTAAGTAAGAATTATGTTTCCGTTTCTGGTGCCATACTGTGAAAATATGTGAACAAAATTGATTTTAGTAGCTTAGCAATAGTATGTCAGTTTGAGTTAGGTAATTTTTATCTAAGGCATTATACATATTTTAGGAAATTAAATAGTGTCAGGAATCAAAATTACATGTGGCTTTTTTCTGCCAGTGTCTTCATGAATGTATTTTTTAATAGACTGTATTTTTTTAGAGTACTCTTAGGTTCACAGCAAAATTGATCAGAAAGTACAGAGAGGTACTCCCTGCCTCACACAAGCCTCCATCATGAACTTCCTCCACCAGAGTAGTACATTTCTTAAAATTGATGAACCTTCATTGACACATTATTAATACCCAAAGTCCGTAATTTACATTAGGGTTCACCCTTAGTGTTGTACATTCTATGGGTTTGGACACATTTATAATGACACATTTTTGTCATTAAATTATCATAGAGAGTAGCTTCCCTGCCCTAAAAATCCACTGTGATCTGCCTATTCATCCCTCTGTCCTCCCAACTCCTGCCGAACACTGATCTTTTTACTGTCGTCATAGTTTTGCCTTCCTCCATGTTTTGACAGCTCATTTCTTTTTTAGTGCTGAATAATATTCCATTGGCTAGATGGAACACAGTTTATTTATCAGTTTACCTACTGGAGGGCATCTTGATTGCTTCCGAGTTTTGGCAGTTATGAATAAGACTGCTATAAACATCCGTGTTTAGGTTCTTGTGTGGACATAGGTTTTCAACTTTTGTGGGTAAACACCAAGGGTGCGATTTCTGGATCTTACACATCATGAATGTATTTTTACAAAGCTTATGTTACTTTCTGAATCTGAGACATCTGATAGTTAGGAATCTGTTATACTGTCATACAATGACCTTTCTTTTGTATCACAGAGGAAGAAAGATCTAGCCAGGAGCATAAGAATATGGGAAGAGCCCAGGCTTGGGGTATGAAACTCATTTTGATAGCTCACTGAAGTTTATTTTCTTATTTCTTGCCCTAATGAGAAGTTGTTTTGTCAAGTCACTTAAGGTGCAAAAGTCAGGAAATCACTCTAACTCACTAAAACTAAAAGAAGGTTTTACAGTGGTAATTCTCAAGGACCGTTGGGGGCAGAAAATGAGGCAAGCTTCATGGAACCAGGACTTGGAAACGGAAATTTAAAAAATAGAAAGCTAGGTACATTTCTCTCTTCTAGAGATCCGTCTTTCTTTTGGCCTCTCCTTTTCTCTGTGTGTCCAATCCATTCTTTCTTCTGAGGACCACCTTCCCTTACTTGTTGAAAATTGTGAACCATTGAATACTTTAAAAATCTATATAACTTCACCTAGCTACTTAGTTTTCTGTTATCCATTTAATTATTAAATTCTTAAAGAAACATTCTGAGGTTTCTCTTCTTCTAAGGAAATTCTCAAGTCTGGATTAGAAGTCTCTTTGTAGGGTTTGATCTTATATATTCTACATCAGAGTAATTCATATGTTCTATTATTGCCTTTTTTCATGTTTGTAATTTCTACTAGTCAAAATTCTATTGTTTTCACCTCAGTTCTAATTAATTCCTTACAAAACCTTATGTGATTACCACTCTCAATATATAGGGCAAGCACATTGAGATCCAGAGGGAAAAATCACTCTGGGCACAGATCGACCGGAAAAGCATAAATGAAATTTAGGTAGAATCTAGATTATTTGCAAGGTGCAAAAAGAGTTTTTAGAAGGGATAACATATCTGAGGATGGATAGTGAGAAGCTGTACAGGGATATATCGGGGCCAATGTTGGAAAGATTAGAGAAGTAAGATTGGAGATACCTACTGGATTTATTGAGGAGGACCAAAGAGTCTGGACTCCATTATTTATAAAACAAGATAAGTCTGATTGAGTTATAGGGAAAATCCTTAAAAAACCAGCAGTAGAGACTCTAATTATGTCTGCATCTGTTACATTAGCAAACCTAGATACAGTGGTTAATTCTAACACTTTCTGGGACTGACTTTGTCTATGAACTGAAGTTCATTCTTTGAAAAATAAAATATTTATTTATTATCAAAAATTAATGTAAGCTACTTTTTGTATAACTAAAAAAATGCTTTTCAAACAGTTTTCATATTTGGAAGGAAGCCTGCATGCAATCACTTTAAAAATTGGTCAAAGTGGCTTTTTTTTTGGCAAATATAGTGCTGTGACTGAGCTGTTCCAGAAAATAGCTCCTACAAACGTGAGAGAAAAAGTAAACAAAAATCCTACCTGGCTTACAAAACAAATTTGCTAAAACATTGCGAATTAACATTGCTGCAAATTCACACACATCAGTCTACCGTTATCTACCATGCTGCTTGAATATATTTAATGAAATGGTGTTTTTATGTAAAAGTATGCAGCAGTCCAACAAGAAGAGAGAAAGTAGAATTTTGAGAAATCTATGGGAGGCAGAGATATGAGGTTCCTGTTTAATGTTCATTCTTAAATAAGTCTGTGTGACTAAGTGACAAAAACTGAAACGGTTTTCCATGTTCTTCTCAGACTTGTCCAGGAGGTCTTTATGTGATAATGGAAATATTTTATATCTGCACTGTTCATCAGTAGGTACTAGTCACCTGTGATTACTGAGCATTTGAAATGTGACCGTGACTAACTGAATTTTCAATTGTATTACATTTTAATTAACTTTAAATAGGCAGACTATCTAATTTTATCTATGTAGACAGCCAATTCACATCACGTAGGCCAAAAATATCAATAATTAGGAAATACAAAGGATCAGATGCATATTTTGAAATTATTAATATTATATTCCCAATATACAATAGCATCAGCCCCTTTAAATATGTCCAACAGAGTTTAAATGTGTTAAAGTAATTTGAGCATTCAATATAGAGAATATTTCTTTTCCAAATCCTATCGTTTCTTCTCATTGTAACTTTTTCTTTTGAACCATGAATTAATTCCTTGGGGAAGACTACAAGGAGAAAAAAAATTTAAAAATTGACTTGATGTTGACTCATAAAGATTAAGAATGAAAAATATGTATAATAAATAAATGTTAGAAGCAGCAATACCAAATATCTGCAAAGCTATCCATTGGGCTCCTATTTAAAATGACTTACTCTTGAAAGCAATTTTTGTGTCAAATCAGAATGTTTAAAATGTAAATAAAATCTTTTAACTTTATTTGTAAAAATAGCAATGATTTAGAAGTGCTTATCACAATAAGATAGAATTCTTGAAAAGAAATAGTATTGGATAGAATTTTATCTTGTGTCAAATGGAAGATAATATCTATTTATATGAACAACTATATATTAGAGTATCAATTCTTTCCTTTGAGCCATACATATCCTTTTTTAAATCTGGTATCCTATAACACACAGAAGTCATTATGTTTACCACAATATCTCATTTGGTGGCAAACAGACCCCTCCTTGAATTCTGAACGTAGGTGTTTATTTATTCAAATAAAAAATTAACATCCTATTTTGCCTTTGAGGCTAGCATTAAGGAAAGTACTAAAAAAAAAGAATTTTATCTTGAAGTAAGATATGAAAAAATACATACAGTATTTTTTTAATTCAAGACTATAAGCTATAAATTCAGATATAATCATGATGAATATATATCTACATATTTTTTTAATAGGAATAAACAGAAGGGCAAAAGAGTAAAGAAATGACTCAGTTTTTAAAACATTTTCAAATTATATTAGAGCTTTTTAACTAAATACACTGTACTGGCAAGAACCCATGATGGAAAACAGAAGCTTCCTATCCTATTTCTCTCTGTCATCGATGTGTGAGTGTTTTGTTGCTATCACGTTAAGCAAATAAATTTTTAATGTCTCCCATACTTATGAGCAGACTTTATCATGAGAATTTGGTGTAAATCCTAATTCTGATACTTTGAATCTGTGTAACATTGGATAAATTGTCTTACGTTGTATATTCAGAGAAACCTTGGAAAGGGATTAGGAGACCGGTGTGTTAGTGATACTTATGGCAGAATCTGAGTACCTAATCTTCTGAGCTCAGACTTTGGTACTGCAGCAAAACAAAGATAAGGTATGGTATGAATTAGGGAAGTAAGCATAATTTGTAAATTAACAGACAAAAACAGATTAGCAAAACCAAATCCCTAAAATTAATAACTGAGGAGAGAAAAGGAGTAAATGAAGGCCATAAAGAATACATTAAAGAAGTGTTCCAGGAAAAACGTAAGGCAAGAAATGATGATGCTTCAGAAACAGATGTAACAAAACATACGAAAGGGAGCATTCTTAATTTGGAAGGGCATATTTGTTGGTATTTATTAAGTTTGAATTTCCGATGTAGTTATTTGTGTGGCACCACTATGGTGAACCTTTGGAATTTGTAAGAGCAAAAAAACTAAGAGTTTTGAAAATCTGAAACCAAAGTAAAAGAGAAAGTTTTATGCCAGTAATTTAAATGACAGATTATCCTCCTAAATACCTTAATTACTCTTAAATACTCTTAAAGGTCAGAATTCTGTAGAGTTGAATATATCTTTTTTGAGGGGGCGGGTGAAGGGGATGGATAAATCTAAGAAAATTTGGATTGGACTCTGGAAAAGGTGCTCTTTAGTGGGATCATCTATGGCAGATAATTTTGTAGCATAGCAATTAAAGACACGATTGCATTTTGTAGCATTGTCTTCTGAGCATGCAGTCCTGTGACACTTCTTCCCTTCCCCATCTCTATTCTTTTACTTGCTCAGAGAACTTCCCCTGCTCCTTCTCCCATCATTAAAGGCACCCTAGATTGAGCAAGAAAAGGAACAGAAACTATTTTGAGAAGATTGAATATTTTCATAATTTGAGTAAACATATGTTGGGGTATCCTAGATCTTTAAGGTATAATTTGGAATACAATAATTGTCCAGTGTTCTTGAAAACTAAGAAACACGTTTTTCTAAAGGAATACATATCTAATTTTTGGAAGCAAACACGTGTTTCTTTGGTTAAAAAAACATATTTCATGATTGTATACAAAGAAAGCATACAGATATTAACACTAAAAATCTCAATACCATTGTCAACTTTTTCATAAATTATACCAACATTAAATTTTACAGAAACATAGTATGAGTGGATTAGTTAAATATGTCAATCTGAAAACAAACAAGAAAAAACGGTTTTTAAGGAAATATAGTGCTTCTTATAAACACATTGTATTAGTATTATATCTCCAGCATAAATTAAATATGTAATCCATTAAATAGCAGAAATAATAAGATCATTTTTACATTTATATTACAAAAGGTATTTTCATTTCTACTAACTTATTTCCTTAAATAGCAGCATGGATTATAAAAATTTTTTATTGTTTGATTTCTGATTGCAAACGGAACACAGATGGAATCTTCCCCCTTTAGCTTGTAGCCAAAGAATAAGAACAAGGAAGAATATATAAATATGTATAGAACCAAGTCCATCTGTATCATTGAGCCAAAACATATGAGGAAGAGCTGAGAAATGCCATGAAAGTTATACAGGGTAGAGGGGATTACATTGAGCTGGCCCCAGGATACTGATCACAGATAAAAGTAGCAGAGAGTAATTCTTTAAACTTGAATAGGAACAACCGTTTATTTGGAACTTCAGGAATCTGAACAGGACAGCTTTGGGAGCATTCCATAGCCAATTAGGCAACAAAAAACTTAGTAGAATAGGCTAATGATGAATCACATTGAATCACTATTGGTTGGCAAACACAAGAAGTCTGCGGTGTGAGCAGCATGCAGCTGCCAATCTCTCCTGACTGAGGAGAAGTAAAGGCTAAAATAACACACCTCACATAAAAAACCTTGTGTTACATTGAAATTTCAAAATAAAATTGGAAGGAAGGCTGCTAGTGGATAATATATCCCTGACCTCAGACCTCTATCTAAAAAACCCTTAAAACAAAAAATCTGCAAAAGAGAACTCAAATCATGAAACATACGTATATTATTTATAGATATGTTTTAAGTTCTATAATTTAAACAGAAAAAATACTCTTCAGAGCATGCAGAGAAAATTCTCCAGTCGTCCATCTGAGGGGACAAAAATTATATTAGTCTTAAACTTCTTCTTAGTGACATTCAATTCTAGAATTTAGAGGAGTCATTCTTACAAAGTTTTGAAAATTTGATTTGATCATTTTGAACCTAAACATACATTCAAGTACTAAAGCAACAGGCAAAGTTTTTGAACATTCAAAAATTCAAGGAAATCTTTACCACGGGAAGATGGCAGACTAGAAGCACTAGATTCCAGCACTGTGCCTGGACCCCAAGATCCCACCCTGAGTCTCCACCACTGCCTCTGGCCTAGCAGACCCACCCCAAAGTCCCACACTCTTCCAGGGAACCCCAGCCTTGAGCCACCATTACACCTGGGCCTGGTTTGAGCAATTGCCCATTGCCTGGTCATCCACAGTCACTGCCTAGATAGCCTCATCCAGCTGCCACTGTCACCTCTGCAGGGAGACCCTGGGCAGAGCAATCCTCCATAATGCCTGCCTCCATGGAAAGGGTCTCACCTGGTCCCCAACTCAAACTTCCTACAACAATGTGGGAAACAATGCACCACCCCACGTAAAGATCATCCAGCACTGGCATGAACGATGGCAATTACAGGGGAATGGGACACAGCAGAACAGCTGCACTACAGTGTGCCACCCCTCCCCTACCAGGTCATCATTCCAGAGTAGGATACAAAAGCACCCTCTGGGGACCTCCCCTTCTTCTAACTAAGCAAGAGAGTTCCCCATAAAGGAAAACAGGTACCTGCAAACCTACTGATCGTAAGCTGAGAGAAGAGGATTCAGATGAGAAGAAACCAGCCAAAAGAACTCCGACAACATGAAAAAACAGAACAGTTCGACACCCCCCAGAGCATCACAATGGAGCTACAGTGGTGAACTCCAAACACAGGAAATTGTTGAAATGATAGAAATGGAATTCAGAATATGGATGGCAAATAAGATGAATGGAATTGAAGAAAAAGTTGAAAACCAACAAAAAGAAGCCAACAAAAATATTTCAAGAAATCAATGAAAAAATGAAAAAGTAGCTGAAGAACTAGACAACATAAGAAAGGATATACTTAAGCTTAAAGAAATGAAAGAGTCATTTAGGGAATTTCAAAACACAGCAGAAAGCTTCAATAACACACCAGACCAAGGAGAATAATCTCAGAGCTTGGAGATTGGAAGACAGGGCTCTTGAGCTACTGCAGTCATTCAAAGAAGCAGAGAAGAGAATAAAAGTACTGAGCAATCACTTACAGAAATAAAGGACTGTGTGAAGTGAACTCATACACAAATTATATGTATCCCTGAGGAAGAAGAAGAAAGAGCAAAAAGCATGGAAAATCTATTCGAGGAAATTATTGAGTAAAATTTGCCTGGTACTGCCAGAGATTCATACATCCTGATATAAGATGGTCATTGAATACCAGGAAGATTCATAGCAAATAACACATCTCTAAGACACATAGTCATTGACAAGGCCAAAGCCAAAATGCAGGAGAAAAGTCTACGAGCAGCAAGACGAAAGCAACAACTAACTTACAAAGGAAACCTCATCAGGTTAACTGTAGGCTTCTCAGCAGAGACCTTCTAAGCCAGAAGGGAGAGGGGCCCCATCTTCAGTCTTCTTAAACAGAACAACTGCCAGCCTACAACTTTATATTCCACAAAACTAAGTTTCATAACTGACAGAAAAATAAAGTCTTTCCCAGACAAGCAAACACTGAGGGAATTTGTGTCAACCAGACCTGCCCTGTAGGAAATACTCTATGTTGTTAAGGGTGCAGGAAAAAAACTCCAAACAAAGCAAAGTGAAACAAGCACAGCCCCATGAGGTGAAAGATAATAAAATATTTTTAAAAGCATTAAAATGGAATTATTGTTAAAGATTTACTATTAAAAAAATTTACATGGGTAAATGAGTAAGACCCTTAATCAAAAGGTGGTTGTTATGGGGTCATAAATTAAAACACAATTATAACTTGTTTGTAATACACAAAAGGATAGTCGAGTGAACAAAAACCTGATCAAAGTCATTAATTTTCAAAGACAACCCATGAAATGAACAACGAAATTTTACCTTGTATCTATCAGATTGGCAAAAATTTAGAGGAATCTTAAGGTTAATATTAATGCCATATTATTATTAATGTGTTGTTAGGGTGCAAAGAAAGTGAAACACACATATATTTCTGGTAAGAATATAAGTTGTTTTAGCCTTGTTGGAAAAATCTTGGGAACATCTATATAAAATAAAATATTTGATTTAGCAATCCTATTCTTGGGAATCTTTGTCAGAATTAAAGGCACTAATATGTAAGGATATGTGTACAAGGGTATTTATTGTGGCGTTAATCATATTGGCAAACATAAAAGGAAACAATGGGAATGGGCATTAAAAGGGATATAGTTGATTAAAAGGTGGCTTATCCCCACAATGGAGTATTATTCAATAATACTTCAAAAGTTAATTTATAGGCATGTCAACTGAGGGAAGATTTCCATGAGACATTTTGTGTGAAAATCTAAAAAAAAAAAAAAAAAAATCTTAATGATTCTATTTATAATACAATGGCCAAAAATTTTTGAAAACATATACATATGTGTGTATATGTATATACATGTGTGGGTGCATATATATATGACAAAGGGGAGCAGGCAGAGAATGAACATGTTTGCGTAATATTGAGTAATATGGAAGAAAAGACTGGATACATATCGATTGTTCGCATGCGTGACCTATTAAGGGTGTAGAAGGTGTCGTAGATGGAATTTATTATGGGGAGAAGATAGCTGGCAGGATATGTAATTAAAAAACAAAACGATAAAGACTCTCCTTTTAGAAATATTCTACAGGATATAATTTCATTTATCAATTCACATAAAGTTATATATGTTTAGGTATATCTGTTCTTAGCGTTAAACAAGAAGTCAAGACTTCCTATTTCAATATCAGGCACTGTTGAATCTAGAGCAAATGTGTTTGGGATTTTACAAATGGATCTTAGATATGTCAGAATTTGCCAACTTCACTTGCAATTAAAAATAAATTACAGTAAACCTAGGCAGAAATATTGCTTTAGTTCAGATTATCAAATTCTAAACATTTTGACAAGTTACCGTTTTGGCAAGAATATGGAAGACACTGATTGAAGTTTATATTGGTACAACTTCTACAGAGGGCAATTTCATAATATTTTTTAAAATTAAAATTGTACCTACCCTTCAACTCAGCAATTACACGGGGACAGTTTCACACCTGTGAAATCATGTACATATAAGAGGAGTCAGTGTGATGTTTATCTGCAATAGTGAAAGCTTAGAAATAATCATACTGTCCATTGATGGGAGAAGGTTTCAATAAATTATGTTAAAATCTCTACAGTAGAATGCATTGCAGTCTTGGAACACATCAGGGAAATCCTATGTATTGAAATGGAACTACCCTTAAGATATATTAAATGGAAAAGGTACGGAATAGTGTATATAATATGCTATCATTGCGATAGAAATGAAAATGCAAATATATGAAAATGCAAATATGCTTATAATAACTGGTTGCTAGGATAAGGGAGTTTTTGGCTAGGAAGCAAAAGTAGAAAAGCAACCTATTTTTCATGGCATACATTTTTATGACTATTAAATTTTGTATCATGAACCCATAATAACTTACTTAGAATGCAAATAAAGTAATTTAATTTTATTAAAAATTATTGTTCAGATTTAACAATTTATCTCTATGTATATTATGACATTTGAACATTTTTCAGAGCTGGCCCTTTTAAGAAAGGATTGTTTTTCAGTGGACTTTTATTCAGTGTTAGAAAATTGAGATAGGCCTCTATTACTAATATGGGAAAAAAGATACAGGGGGTATGTGTGCTTTCATCCTGTGTGAAAATGTAGACGTATAAGTGGGTATATTAGCATAAAAAAATTCAAGAAAGATACTCAGTAAAGCATTAACAATGGCAAAATGCTTTTGGGATTGAGGGGATGGGAGAGAGACATGTATTAGTTACTTTATATCCTGTTGTTTGAATTTTTAAAATATGTGCATGTCTTGGTGTTATGAAAGAAAAGAATGAAGGAAGGAAAGAAGGGAAGAAGAGAGTGAGGAAAGAGAGAAGGAGGGGAGATATTAAAATATCCTACTCCAAAACAGTGAGAGGGTACTTTTCTCCAAGATCCCAGATGTATGAAGGAGACTCATTTGTACTAAGGTCTCTCAGAAGCCTTTGTTAAAGAAAAAAAAAAATCCTTTTAATAAAAATGTGCCATAGAGATAACACCTTTGGAAGGTGAAGTGAAAGTCAAAGACCTAATGAAATAATCATTTGCAGATACAGACTCTCACTAAAGGACGTCTCCTTGGAATGCAAGTAGAGTTGCTCAGCGTGAATTTTATTTAAGTTACTGAATAGAATGCATTTCTCAAGTCTCTCAAGCATAAAACCTAATGCCTAATTTAAAGGATAAGTTTGTGTAAGATGCTGATTAGGTCATTACCAAAATAAACCATTAAAATGCTATTAAGGTTTTTCTGTTTGTTAACTTTTCCCTTTTGAAACATTGGACAATACTGTCTCATAGAAAAGTTGATTATTTGAACCCCAGTTTTTTACTCAAGCACTAAAATCAAAGTCTATCCTACAAGCTAAACAAAAGAAAACTCTGAAAATATATCTCCGGTCTCAACAGATGGTCTATTTAGTATATAAATTCAGTTTAATGACCAGCATGCATCATTTAAAGTACATTTTAAGGATTTTTTTCACATTCTTTTATAGATGCAACATTTGGCATCTACAAATGACTAAAAAATATACAAGTCTTCAAAAAATCCATAAGTTAGTAAAATTATTCCTAATATATTCACAATAAACTGTGTCAGTTACTTACTTTTTGAGTTTATCATTTTCTTCTGTCAGGCATTCAATGAACTTTTCTAGAATGCAAACATAGTATGTTTTCTCATTTTATGTCCCTAAAAAAATATTTCCCAACAGCAGACAAAAAGTATAGACATTGCAGGCATCATATAAGAAAGCAAGGCAGAAATGAAAATCCAAAAGAAAATGGGAAATACCTTGAATTTCCGATTATGTAAAATCCACCTGTCAGGAGTGCTCTGGGAGTTTCACCTCAGCGTTAGTTTTCCAGTCAGGTCTCCTTGTTCGCTCTGGTCTCATCTTTCTTCTTCCATTAGCTTTGATACACAAGAATTGCAAACCTTTAAAATCCAATCTTGCCATTCAACATTTACTCTGACTCTAATGTAATGCTTTGAAGATACTCATCAATTTGCTTCTTTTCCCCTTCTTATTCTGCCGTGGCGCTAATAGATGTTGCGATTAAAAATAAATCCTGGGATCTGAGCAGATAGCTTAATTAGAGGTTAACTAACAAAAACCAACACTCTTAACTCCAGAGCAGGAATTGTAGAATGACCTAAAAGCCAGAAATAGTTACATTTTTCAGGATGCAGGATGGATTTTATCTAATTAGAAAGTATAAACTAAATTTGAACACCATAAAATAATTTGTGGGATATGAGACTATACAGTTATTTAGGCATAACTTATACTTTTTGCCATTTATAATTTCAGGTGGAACCTGGAGAATTTATAGAAATAAAATTAAAATATTTATTTTAATGATATTATATTTTGAATAAATCTAATCTTTCTTCTCTGATTTTTCCTGAAAATTAATGAAAGCCTTAAATATTTTCCCTCTAAGGTTCTCACTTTTTAAAGAGAATATTTATTTTTGATTGAAAAATAATAATTGTACATATTCATGGAATGCATAGAGATGTTTTGATACATATAATGTATAGCGATCGTCAGATTAAGGTAATATTCATCATCTCAAACATTTATATTTTTTTGTACTGGAAACTCACAATATCCTCCTTCTGGCTATTTGCAACTATATAATATATTATTGATAACTATAGTTGTCCTACAGTGTCACAGAACACTAGAGTCCTCCCTTTTTAAGTCTGGATGTTTCTGGTTCCTCTAATACTCAGTTGCCATGGTTTCTAGACTTTTTACCCTGCATCTTTAGAAACTCTCCTATTATCAGTGCCCCTGTTAAATTATGGCACAAGGAATTCAGCAATCATTTGTGGTATGATTATTTCATAATTTTGAGTAATTAGTCCATTCCTTTGAGAGGCAATATATAGCCCAGAGGTTAAAAGCACAGACTTTCGAGTCAGGCTTTGAATCTTCGTTCCATTATTTCTAGGTTTGTTTTATCACTCTGCAAAATGGGAGGAAAAAAAAAAAGCCTTTGTGATGCAACATGTCAAACACTTAGAATAATATCTAGTATATAAAAAAGCACTGTAGAAATCCTTATTTTCATCTTTTGTCTAAGACACTCTATTCTTAAAATCTACGTTAAAATAATGATACTTGACTTCCCTCTATTGGGAGAGAGGTATACACATCAAATTCATATTGACTCATGATATACTTGTAATAAATAAGCTAAGATTCTTAGCATACTTTTACATAAATTACTAGTAATTCAAGGACACAAGAGTTCTTGAATACATATTGAAGTTCTATTTCTTGATGTACTCAGAAGAAATAGAAAACTTCCAATCTACATTCCCTTGGAATCTATGAAGTATTTTAGTTCTAGCCGAGATTTGATCCTTATAGCCTAGATTTGATACTTATGAATTCTTATATTTTAGTAAAACTGTGGACAAAGTTTTATTTTATTTGATCTTATTTGTCTAGCACCGTTATATCTTTGTGATAGATTGGATTTAAATTGGGACAGAAATCAACGTATCTTTTTATAGTTTAAAACAAAGTTTCATGTCCTGTACTTATCCAAAGTAGGGCAGCCTCATTTTTTTTTTAATGGGCCTGGTGTAGAAACTATACTGAGGTCATTGGAGAGTAATCAGGTCAATTCGAAGGCATTCTTTTGAATTCTGTGTGGCTGTTTGTTCATTTATGACTTGGTAATATTTAAGTATAGCAAATAAATATAATTATGTTTTCCCTAAGTATAGAATGATCAGAAATATCCAAAAAGAGATTGTTTAAGGTGCTGCTGGATCAAAATATAATTGAATTTTATGGTGAGTGAATCCTATCACTGTTAATAGGATGATTACTTCTGTTGCCATGACAGCAATTGTCTTCTTTAATTGAGTTAGACATATTTTGATTGGTATTATTAAACTGAGAATCGAAATTATCGAAGTTGGTTAACAGTATTTTCTAAAATGATATTTAGAGGGGATGAGAATTGATGCAGGTACTCCCCCAAGGATTATAACATACACATTTGTTACAAATATCCCAAAGGTAGAATTAGCTAATTTCATACTAGTTTGACTTTGTCCAAATAAATGGCTTACTCTCCTCTGGCTCAGCCTCATTTTACATACACAAAGTACTCTCACTAGTGACTGTGTGGGTAAATGTTAGCCTATGTACCTTCCTTTAATTTCTCTTTCTTACTGTCTCTATCATCATTACTTCTTTATTATTATCTTTTCTTCCTCTCTTATTTGATCATTCTCTGTTTATTCAATTTTACCTCAGGAAATATATTTCATACATGAAGACAAAACTCTACTCAAGCGGCATCCTTTTCCTTTGTAAAAATCTTGATGTAGACCATGGCGTGAACATATGGATTGTTCTCCATGAAAAAGCAAAGTGAAATAATTGTCTAAAATGGAAATGCCAGTCTCTGACATTCAGTACTAGGCTTATTTTAAACATTGTGATGTGCGTAAATATCATTCGGAGAGCATGAGGCAGTGCAGACACAATGGATCCCACCTTAAGTGACTTTGGTTCTGTGAGTCTGGAGGAATCCAGCAACCTTCATTTTGAACCGCGTCTCCAGAGCTCCAATGCACTATCATGCAGGTAGCTCTGGACTTCTCTAAGGAAAAATGGTCTAAGGGAAACCGAGCCCTGGAATTAGCCCTGGCTTGATGAGCTTGCTGTCACACAGAATAACATCTAGGGAAATGCGGTCACTGACTACGCTAGAGCAGGGCTCTGGGGTATGATAGCAAAGCTTCTCCAATCCTTTATGTTCTTGGGTCTTTATTGATTAGGAATATCCAGCAGTTGAGTCAGAAGTTTGAAAACTGAGGCAATTGTAGCCCTTTAAATTGCTCTGTGTATTTCATAGACTATTGAGTCTTACCGAACTATTTCTAAGCTAAGGGGGCCAAGGGGACTCAAATGTTCATTCTTAGTATTACATAAATATCTCATCATTAATAATAGGCTTGATAAATGATAAAACAATGAAGCTTCTGAAGAGCGTACTCCACTTGATGAGTTTAGTGAATTCCCAGACATTTTCACTGATTGAGTTTCTTAGCGCATTTCTGGCATGAAGTCTGGATATTACGTCAGCCATATATATGATGTGACTTTTCCTGAAGAGTTAGGAAAAATATACCATGTAAACATGTGCCTTTTAGGAAGTGAGATTCATCAACAAAGGGCAAACCAATAAAGAATCTAAAATATTTGTATATAAATTCTTGCCTATAAGATAAAGGGACATAGTGTTTCCATGGGGTTCTTTGTTGAGGCATACTGGTTTGGTCTGAAGATGCTTTTCTGTCAGAGTGAGGATTATAAAGGGCTTGCAAGCTGAAGGTAAGAGGTCAAGAAGTTTCTATAACTCTATTTATCTGAAATTAAAAGCAAATCTGCTGCTAAAATACCATATCAAACTAGAAACTTAAAATAAAGTGTTTAAAAGCAACATAAAATAAAAGCCAGAATCCACAAAGCCAGGTAGTCATTGTAAATCTAGAAATTAGAATACAGAAGTGAACCTGGTAGCATACAGTTTGTTTAAAAAGTTCTTTAGCATTTATTGCCAAGTTGAATGACTAATGATCAGTTGTGCTCATTTTCTGGCCCTGCATGTGTATGAAAAGCTTTAACAAAAGGTTTTTGCAGAGTAAAAAAGCAATGCTATTAACTGCTCTTTTATCTTTAGTGGGGGCAAAGGTAAGAAAGAATATAGGGAAGTTCTTCTATAATAATTGGAGATATTGATTAGATTTGGATATTGAGGGACATGTCAAGTTAAAACAGATGCATTTAATTAGTCAGAGATTAAAATTACAAGAGAAGAGCAAAGCCTCAGTTAGGGGATTTGCTTATACGGCCTCTCATGTCCTGGTTCAGATCCTCCAACACCTAAGTATTCTCAACATTAATTGGTGATTAATTAATGATAACCGAATTCACAAGCAATTCTAAATCAGTGTGATAACTTACTAACTGACTAAGAGACATATTAATGCAAGGAAAAAATAGAGCACTTGCCTTCTGTGTTAGCACGTTTATCTCTATAGACATGCGTATTTGGTGATAACTGAGTTACCATATGGAAAGTAATTAGGTGAACTTAAAAGCTAACACGCTGAGCAAGGGAAACCTCACGACTCCATCTCCACTACAGGTGTACAATTACAAAATAAACTAGAATTCCTTATCAACTACTCACGGAGCCATCCCTTGTCAGCAGTATGCTCTTGTGGCTTCCCTTTTTCTAGCTTTCACTCAGACAACTTTTGAAAATATGTTTCAGATATGGCAATGTGGTTTGTTAGATTAATTTTTCTTTACATTTTGATGAGAGTTATAAGGTAGATCATCCTTTCTGCCACTGTGTAAGTGGCAACTCTTTCTTCTTCAAATTCAAGTTGAATCACTAGGGGTCTTATTCCAGATTTGGTTGTTCCGTGAAGGGGATCAGAGACAATATTCCGAGAACTGCTGCCCTAAGAAATTCTGTAGGTAATTAATCTCATCCACAATATGTGATTTTACAACTTGAAGTCTGACATTTGTCGACGTCCCTCTGAAGGCTGTCTTGGAAGTGAATTTTTTTTAAATGTAGTTTATTCATGGATAAAAATGACTTAAGAAGCTAAAACTTCGAAGTTTAAGCAAGTTACATGATTGATTTCATCTCTAGACAAGTAAAAAGCCAAAGTCAATCAAATAGCTATTCTCCTACTATGAACACAGCCTGGAATTTAGTTCTTAGCCTGGAAATGTGTTGATATCATTAAATCAGCTTCGCAATTTAGGAACTAGCTTTATAAACCTTTGAGTCCAAACATATCTCTTATGGAAGAGGGAAGCAAGTGATTCGCCATAGTGACACAATTATCCCGGCTGGATCTGAATCCAAATCTCACGATGTTCAGTCCAGGGATTTTTCAAATGTGGCCAACGAAGGAGCCGCAGGGAAAAGTATAAAAAATGCCAAACTATTTTGAAATCTGAATGCAGTTTTAAACTGACACAGATTCACAGTTTTCATATTGATCCCCTTTCCTAAAATAACTTCAGCATAGAAATACTAAATGTATTTTTAAGTCCAAATTTTAGAAACTTGTCCATTAAAAACAATTATAATTTATTTCACTAAAGACAGAGAAATTTAGAAAAATGAATAAATGGTAAAATGACTTAAGGAGACAAAAAGTCGTTATATATTACATTGAGTTATTTGAGTTTTATAGAAATAAGCATATTTACTACAATCTTATCTAAAACCATTGGGAAAATATAGCTAAACTAATTTACATGTTGCTTATTTATGAAATCAAAATATTATATTGTAAGCACTGAGGATAGGTGAGCTGGACTTTGAG
Source organism: Lepilemur ruficaudatus (assembly GCA_963574885.1). NCBI lineage: Eukaryota > Metazoa > Chordata > Mammalia > Primates > Lepilemuridae > Lepilemur > Lepilemur ruficaudatus. The sequence continues at coordinate 50,409 of CAUYRT010060231.1, forward strand.
GCCAAGGAAATGGGATGCTGTATTTTAAATTTTATTTCCTACGTAGTAAATGATGACACCTTCATATATATTGATATAGTTAATACATAAATAAAATTGTAGGACCTACTGCAGGTTTTTAAGAGACAAAGCATATACCCTTGATTTTAAGGGTTTATATATAGTACGCATTATTTGAAAAGGATAGGTAATAATTAACATAGAAGTTTAAAAAATAAGGGAAGGCTTCCAACTTGCCAGAAGTTGGGAAAGTTTTATGAAAGCAGTGGATATAAGGTAGATTAAAATCTGGGTTGTATTTATATAAAGGAGTGAATAATCCAGATGTCACTGTACCTTTGCGGTGTCACTAACATGAGCAAGGCCAGACATATTAGGCCCAATTTTATAGGACTTTGAATTCTGGGTTAAGGATTTTTAACTTTATTCTTGAACGTTTTTATTTGGACTGAGACACAATATTCATTCATATAAAATTATAACTGAATCTGTTTTAAATTCAAAGATTTTACTCTCTTTGTAGGTTGTAAGCCCATCGTATTTATCATACAATCAATAATCCTTTTTCACTATAACAAAATCAATGAATATCTTGTCTCCATCCTTTCTTTCCTGATTATTTTTGTACCTGTCAGTTCTTGTGCATAAATCAGTTTATTTATAGTTTGATGTAAATTAGAATGCTTTCTCTGGTGTTTAAGAAAAGATATGTAGACGTCCCTTATAATCAGTGAAAGAAATGTTACTGCTTTATTTCTAATTGATCTCTGAAAACCAGTGAATTTGAGAAAGCATTACCAAAGATAAGATTTACCTTAACATATCTTGTTTTACCTACCCCTACCCAAGTCCTGTCATGCAGACAGAGATTTGCTCAAAATACATTTCTGCTTGAGGGCCAGGAATTAGAGACCAGCCTGACAAACATGGCGAGAACCCATCTCTATAAAAAATAAAAAAATTAGCCTTGTGTGATAGCCCACACCTGGAGTCCCAGATACTGGGGAGGCTGAGGCAGGAGGATCACTTGAGCCCAGGAGTGGCAGTGACCTATGATGTTGCCACTGCACTATAGCCAGGGCGACAAAATGAGATTGTCTGAAAAAATAAAAATAGAAACAGGGCAGTGCTTCTCTCACCTAGTGGGGCAGGTGGGGTTTAACATGGACCCTCAACAACCCATTCCTTGTACCATTCCCCTCTTTTGGAGCATGGACAGGCCCTGCGAATGCATTGGTATCTCACCTCCACCACTGGCACTGTGGGGTTACTAATCAGTTGACTTTGAAGTAATCAGAAGGGACATTATTCTGGGTGGGCCTGACCCAATCAGAAAAACTGTTAAAAAAGACAAGGCCCTCCCTAAAGGAAAAGATTTCAAAGCCTAAGAAGGTTGATGGAGGGACCACAAGGCAAGAACCTGAGAGTGGCATGTTGGAGCTGAAAGCAGTCCTCGGACAACAGATAGAAAAGAAATGGTGACCTCAGTCATGTGGCCGCAAGAAAATGAATTTTTCCAAACACTTGAGGATGCGAATGCACCTTGGTATTACCTGAACAAGTCCCAGCCACGTTTGTGTATCATGCTGTCAAGCTATAGCTTCCTTAGTTCTCTGGTAAGTTGCAGAGGTTGGCCTGGGAGGAATTTTCTCACTACTTATGTAATATTTCATAAGCCTCACAATGATTAATAATTCTGAGAAGCCATATCTATACCCAAAGTGATGGCGCTCAGCAAAATTTCAGAGATACAGGTGAAAAATCAGTGCTTCTGAAAATGTGTGTTTATAGATGAGCATTATTAATAATTACAAGTCCTGAAATTCTGAATGGTCATCATCTAAAACTTTACATCAAGAAGAAAATTATTAAAAATTCAGATGGAATGGTATTTTACAAGATTTTCAATATTGGGAGCTTTTGTCATAAGTAAAATCTAATATTAATACATATGTGATTCATTGTAGTTCCTATTTTAGAACTCTCTAATCTGTCATTATGAGATATTATTATCTGTCCTGCTCCCATGGTTTTCTGTGCATTTCACTGACTATAAAATAATGAACATAAGAGAAAAAAATCAATTCGTATAGAGAGTCAGGACACACACAGAGAATAATTTTACTAATATTATCTTAATGATAAACATATCAAATTGATTATGATAAAGCAGTGTGGCCTTGTCACTAATTTAGAAAACATTTGGAGTATATTCATTTTTTTCTCTCTTTTCTAATGGCTAATGCCATGCACCTGTTTTAGAATACCAGAACATTTAAATGCCTACTTATAAAACCTTTTATACATTTTTGTTTTAATTACTGTTATAACTATACAGTGTTCTCACTGGCTTTAATTTAATTTCTATAATCTGTCTTCACATTTTGCTTTCTAAATTTTATTTACATATTAATGTTCCTTTTGCATTTTAAAATAGGGTGCAAATTAACTCAAGTATTATACCAGCATGTATTGGAGCTCTAGCATGTGTTAGGTATTATACTAGATAGTGGATATATTGTAATGAAAATGCATAATCCATAGCATTATGTATATTTCATCCTGAAAAAAAATTCTCTCTGTATATATGTTTCTGCATATATTACACGCATACACACAATACATATACACATGAATGCATGTATGTATGTGCATATGTGTTCATGTGTGTTTGTGTGTATATATATGCAATTCTGCATCTTGGTAAGGGATATTAAAAAAGAGAATGAAGTTGATGAAAGACAGTTGATGAAAGTGGAAAACTAATTTAAATTAAATAGTAGATGGTAAGAGTATATCTCTAAGCAGAGGTAAACATTTAAGATGGAATCAGGCAGGGAAATGTGTTTGGGACAGAAGAAATGGAATGCTCCAAGATTCTGAGGTGGGACACCCTTGGAACTTAGGAAAGTGTCCAACGTTATTGAAGGGTGTTAGTGAGCAACAGAATACCAGGAAATGGATTTGGAGAGGTAGGCAACCCCGTTTATTGAGAACTCAGTGTACCTGTTATGGAATTTAAAGTTTTAAAAGTTTTCTTTTCGGCATTGCAGAAGAACAATTACTAAAATGACTGCAATTTGATCTTGTGCTATCTGCTAATTACTTTTATCTGAGTTTACTTCTAAAATTCATTGTTACGGTTTTCTACACAGACCTCACATTTTTCACAAAAGTTCTCTCAGAATGAATCATAAATCTAAATGTAAAATGCAGAACTTTAAAACTTCTAGAAGAAAACATATGAGAAAAATCTGCACGACCTTAGATTTGGTAATGAGTTTTAGATACGACACCAAAAGCATGATTCATGAAAAAAAAATTGATAAATTAGACTTGATTTAAAAAAAAAAAATCTGCTCTGCAAATTACATTGTTAAGTAATAAAAATACAAGACACAGATTGGGAGAAAATATTTGCAAATACTTATTTGATAAAGTATTTATATCTAAATTATTTTTTTAAAAAACCTCTTAAAACTCAAGAATAAGAAAATAAACAATCCAGTTTAAAAAAAAGGGCAAAAGATCCTAAGATACCTCAACAAAAAAGATATACAGATAGCAATTAAGCTTATGAAAAAACTCTCAACATGATTTGACAATAGGGAAATGCAAATTAGACAAAAACAACCTATCTCTAAGTACCTATTAGAAATGTTGAAGTCCAAAACCTGATAGTACAAATAGCTGACAAGAATGTGAAGGTTAATAATTCTAAAACCACTACGCTGTATACTGGAATTAAATAATCAAGCAGATGAATGGTTAATGATGGAAGCCAGGATTTTTACTATTGGAATGGGAGGTCACAAGTAAAGGAGATGCTAGAGCAATCCACGTGGTAACAGGTTAGAGCTGGAAACGTGCGTGTGAGTTTACGTTTAGCTAGGTGGGATGCTACACTACACACACATAAATTCCTTGCTCTCTCAGCTGAGAGGAACTAGAAGCAACAAGACTCCAATGAGCACACACAGAGCCTGCACCTGGCTTTCTAGTATTATTCTCCAGTAAGAGGAACCAGGCTCCTTGGATAAATGGCTGATTCAAAGACTTAGGCAGGAAGTATACAAGATGAGCTTGAGCATCTTGTGTTGTAGTGCCAGAAAGTAAGGACTTACCCAGAAAAACAACAGCTACCCAAAACAAAACAAAAACAACAAACATTTTTGAGTAAATCAAAAAGGCATGGTAGCCAACTGAAAGAGCTCCCAATGCCCAATGCTAGAACAATTAAAACAACAAAATAAATAAAATGCTATAATCGAATTTATAAAGTAAATACCCGTAAGTGTATATGTAGATAAGCAAATGAATAAACAAATAAATGGGACAAATATCCGTGAAGAAGAGTTCCAAATAATGTATGTAGCTAATTCTTCCTCAAGGACGTAGGACATAATCCCCGCAGTTTCGGTTTCTCTGTTGGCTCCACGTGGTGCTTCTTTTCTAAAGAGTATAATATGGAAATAGGGAAAAAGACTAACTTTACAGAAGAGAAAACAAGAAGACATTAGCTCAGACAGGTGATCAAGGCCAGCGTCAGCAGCGATAAGTCATGTTGATAGTGTGCACCCGTGATACGATGTGATGAGACCGGCACTTCATGTCTTTGGTTTTTCTCCAGAAGACTGATAACATCTAAATCTAATCTTAGAAAAAACATCAGGTAAATATCAGGTAAGGTTCGAGCTACAAAATACCTGAGCGATATTCTTCAAAACTATCCAAGTCATTCAAAAACAAGGAACGTTTGAGAAACTGTCACAGCCAAAGAGGACTCTGGAAAACAGGATGACTAAATGTCATGTGCTACCCTGGGTGAGCTCCTGGAGCAGAAAAAGGATATTAGGTAAAAATGAAGGAAATCCGAAGAAAAGTATAGACTTTAGTTAATAATAACATATCAATATTGATCATCAGTTATCGTAAATATACTCTACTAATGTCAGACGTTAGTAATTGTGGAACTGGGGCTGGTATGGGAACTCCGTGCTATCTTCACAATTTTTTGTCAACCTAAAACTATTCTAAAATAAAAGTTACTAAAATAAAATCGCGGTGTTTAATGAAGATGAAAGGATGAAAGGATTCCCTGACATACTCTATGTGAGGATGCCTCTTGTATTAGAGTTACTTGGGATAGCAATTTTCTCTTTTGCCCTTGCTTTGACTACACTGTAGAATTTTAAAAGGTGGATTGAATTTAATCACATTATAAATCACACAAAGCAACTAGAAACTATCATTGAAATTTTTCTATAATTCTGAAACTGTTCTAAAATAAAACGTTTATTTAAAAATTCAGGATGTAGTTTTATGTTTTTTCTAAAATTTGAAGGTTTGATTTGGCTGACATTTTAAGCCATTTCTACGTTTGTAGGTGTCACATACTTTGGAAGACTATGACAGTACTATTATTGCAAACATGGGAAAGAAAATGTCCTTCTCTTCCTTTTCTCAATAATTTAAGTTTTACTTACTAAGGGGGGTTGTGGGAAATGTTACAAAAGAAAACACGTTCCCACTTTAATCCTAGAAAGTCTCAAACTGGAAGTGTTGGGTGAACCCTAGAGTTCCGAGAGTCACTTTCCGTGACTGTTTCTAGAAGGTTTGCTTTTTTGGGCCACCTGCCTTTCAATATTGCCTCACTTTCTGTCTCCAAAGGGAAAAGGGCTTTCTTTATCCCACCTCACACTTAACACTGTGAGCAGACCAATGAGCGTATTCTAGGTTTTATTCCAGATATCTCTTCTTTCTTTTCTTCAAAAATCAGTTTTCGTCTTTGCCAGGAAGTCTTTCTTGAGTCCTACAGTTGAACTCTAACACTTTCTGCTGTCTTGGTAGTTTCTAGTGTTGTAAAATCAACATTAATTAAGTAAGCAAATATTTATTGCGCGTAAACTGCGTATCAGATACTCAGTATGCTGGGCATCTGTTCGTTGCTTCTCAGCTGGGACTGTCCGCTCCTTGAGGACAGGGAGCGTCTCCTATTAATCTTAACCCCCAGGACTTGGCAGAGTTCTTGGCATGTAGTAAGTGTTCTGGGGGTGAGGGGGAAAGGTTGTGGTCTGGAATAAAGAACAGCTTTTTTCAGAATGTAAGATGTTAAAAACTAAAATTTCTTTCAGGGCTTTGTTCATTTACGTGCTTCCATGACACAATTTCTTTCAGATTGATTTTCCTTAAACTCTTTGTCCCTAGAAATGCCCTTTGTCAATTCCCATAGGCCCTTGAGATGAACTTGCCTTGTATGATAGAAAAATAAGATGGGTTCCCAGACCTTTCACATAGACCTGAGAATTGATTAGGAATACAGATTCTTCCCTCATCCTTCCAGATGGCTTGAGAAAAAAAAAAACAAAACAAAACCCAGAAATTCCTCACTTCTTTTATTAAATAAATTGGATTTTTTGCTTCTTAAAGGTAGTTTACAACTAATACCACTCTGTATGTGATTCTATGGAGCACTTCTATTATAGAAGTATGTGTATATATCTGTGTTTATTGCTATGTACTAAACAGAGTTGAACAGAATTATGAAATAAAATTAAAATGTAGTTAAAATATGATTTTCTTCATATTTCCTCTATAATTTAACAGATATTATAATTGTGTGTGTGAGGTAGAGAAATGACTAGGCAAATAGAAACATTTCATTTATTTGAATTACCCAGAATTCAGAAGTGTGTTTTAGGCATACAAGCAGATTTGAAAACAATTCTTGATATTTTGTAGTCTGGCTGTGTAAAAGATTCTTCCCACATATGGCAAGCTAGGCATCGCTCACAGCCTAGATATTTAAGTGATGTCTTTTTTTTTCTTCTTGTTCAATTCTCAATGTATCTTCCAAAGCGATAAAATTGAACTTAAATAAAAAAAGCAGTGCAAACCTATATTGGTGAATGGTGTTGGAAATTGTTACTGTTGCTTTCCCTCCCAAATTTCTAACAAACAATTGTGTTTAAAAGGAAAAATAAATAAATATCAAGTGAACCATCAGCGGGATACTTCAAAATTGCAAAATTTCAAGTATCTATCCATCAGCATTTCAGGATGATAAACTACTTCTGGCATCTCAAGAGCAAATCCATCATACATAGACAGACTCACAAAAACTGAGTTCGTGAGACTGATGTATAAATTCAAGATTCTGATGTGTTTAACTTATTAGAGCACTACACTGGGGAAACAATTACATTATTCAACCCTGTCTTCATGTAAGTGGCAAAAAGAAAGCCGCATTATAGTAAAATTGGCTTAGTGAGCATGTTAATTAGATAAAGAATCAGTTGTTTGATTTTGGTGTTAAATGGCATTATGCTGAAACTACACCTGCAAAGCAGTTCCCCTGGAAGAGAACGTCCTCTCCTTGGAGGGGCTTCATCACTTTCCACCGGCTATGAAGGGCCTGCTATGCTTCCTGGGCTAAACAGACTCCCTTCTGGCGGACATGCTTTTTCTTTAGGTATGTTAATAGTATCATCAGTTGTGCTGTATCCCTAAAGGTCTAGAAATCATTCTGTCACTTTATGAAAAGTTTTAATTACTTTAGTCTATTTGTAAATTTTAAGAGAGAAATCGTGTTTCACTCTTTCAAAGTTCGTATGTGGGTAGAAAGTATCACTTAGCCTGCAAATACTAAGAACTTTTACCTTAGATAAAATAGGGGGGCGACATTATTACTAAAAATATGCAACAATAATAAAAAAGGGTATTGGCATATTCTTACAAACGTTATGTTAGAGAAAATAATTAACTTCTCATTAGCTTTTATTTTATTCTAATAAAGTTTGGCAGGTCCTAAAGTGGTCTTTAACACAGTGGAGTTCACAAGACACAAGTAAATATTTGTTTTATTTTTCAGAAAGAAAATGTAGGTAGTAATTAATCCTAAATTCTTTAAACATCAAGCCGAACTCAACATGAAAAACACATTTTGACATTCATAGTTCAACTTGCCTGCTCTGTTTGAATTATGTGGATTCAATTTTGAAAAACTCACACACACCCACACACGTTTCTGCTTATCTAGAAGCACAGTGTAATGTAAAGCAGGCAACTAGGCATATTTATTCTAACGTGGTTAAATGGTCTCTTAAACAAAAATTTTGTCAAAACGTATCTTATTAAGAATGAAAAAGACTAAGAGCACATAATTGAAATAAACTTTTTGTGTCGTAACTGTACAATGATCTTAAGTTTCGGTTTGGGTGTTTGTGAAGAAAATACTCAGTGTGTTCTGAATCAGAGTGTTTCCTCTTACTATTAAATGCCTTCTGCAGAAAAGGGTGGGCAAATGTTTCTTCTGTTAGTACATGAGCTGCAAATATCCCAAGAGACCACAAGTAAAATATTTAGGGTTAAATTGAAGATGGGAACTCTGAGAAATATTTGCAGAAAGAAAATACTTAATATTTAAGCATTTAACTGGAGGCTGTTCACCACTGTTAATTTTGCTTTAGTGAGGTATTGTTTTTCAAAAGAATGCTTGAGAGGTGAGATTTTTCAGTGAGAAATGTAACATAACCAATGTTCTTAACTATATAAATATCAATTATCATCTCATTTATTTTATATTGGAAAAATGCTGTGGTTGTTCAACTAATTTTACTACTTTAGATTTCACTAATTCAGAATTTGTGATCGTTTAGAGTTAGCTGAGTAGAAATATATTTTCTCACAATGTGAGAATCCAAAGTAGACCATATATAAAATTGTATACCACTAAAAATTAGTAGTTGGGGAGCGGAATTAGGGGTCTCAATAGGGGAAAGGAATTCCTCAAAAACTGATTCATGTGATTAACTGTACACCTCGGTAAATTCACTGAAACTCATTTAATTGTACACTTAAAATGGAGTGTTGGTTGTACGTAGATACAGTTGGAGCACTATGTATGTACTCTCTGGACTACTTTGACAGAGTAGGTTTTCGAATGTAACAAGACAATTTAACTTGAGTGGTAATATATTTTGGGAAATCAGCTCGCTACAAATTGTGACTGTAAACATTGTACTGTAAATGTTTTGTAGTTTTCCCCCAATAAAATTTAAAAAAAAAAAAAGAAATTTCCTATGATTTTCAGCAGAGTTTGAGTTAAGGCTAAAAACAAATTACTCAACTATTTTACAAAGCACAGCCTTTAACAATAAGGTTAATGATAATACTAATAATGATGATAAAAACTTGTCACAATGATACTGTCCACTAGAAACAGATCTGTTCTGAAACTAATCCATAACTACATAAAATAAACCTTTGGAATTTTTAATCCAAACTCTAAAAATAGCTTTCCTTAAAATCGTGTAATTTTTGATATTTATCTTGGATGAAATATGATAAGGTTCAGGGTGCAGCATAGAAAGCTATATATTCCTTCATCTTATACTATGACGTAAGTTACTTTCCCCATTCCTTAGACAATTATCTAGCCCACAGTGATTTTGGTTATGTGATATTTTTCTCTTTTACTTAAATAATGTATTTCTTAATTACATTTGATTGTAAGGATACTCCCAAACTTTTTAGTACATGCTCTCCTTTCCCCTACCATAAACAACATTCCTGTTTTATGCCTGTCCTGACATATGGACTGAAAGTCTGGGACTCAATGGCCCAAGATATGTCCCAAGACAACTTTAATTCCTAACACTTTGCACACTGTTTTAGGTACCTGAAGAAAGGCCTACTATTTCTGAGAACTAAGCCACCAAGTTCTCTATCCTCAAGGAAACTTTAAAACTTCTAAATTTATATAAAACTAGTTAAGCTCACTGGGCTAATCCAGTTATGTTATTAAGGTCATTAAATATGAAATGTCCGATTTTGAATCAAAAGTTTAGTTTACTGTATCTCAAAAAAGAAGCTGTACAACTAATCAAAATACGAGCTTAAACTATCAACACAGTTTTGTCATCTTAATTGTTTAATTGTTTATGCCATCAATGAAGAAGCCTGGAGAGCCAGTGGCAATGAAATTGCAAAAAGGGTTTCCCACAGCTTGCGGGGAATTGAATATTTTTCCTTGCAAGAAGTGGTCCAAAGCCCGAAGAAGTGTTAGTCACTCGGCGTAAGGTCTGGTGAATACGGTGGATGACAGAAGTTTCCAAGTCCAGCAGCTGTGGTTTGAGCAGTGGCTGTGTTTTTGGCATGTGGTCGAGCATTGGCCTATCTTGATCAATCTTGGCTGCCTAATCGCAAGCATCCTCATCATTTCATCCAACTAGCTGCAGTAGACATCTGTTGTAACTGATTGATCAGTTTTCATGAAGCTGTAGTGGATACTACCAGTGCTGGACCACCAAACAGACACCATTAGCTTTTTTTGATGAATATTCAGTTTTGGACTATGTTTCAGCATTTCATCCTCATCCAACCATTGTGCCAAATGCTTGCGATTGTCAAAAACAACCCATTTTTCATCACATGTGACAATACGGTGTAGACGTGGTTTGCCCATCTGCCGTGACAAAAAGAAAAGCAAGCTTCACGATGATTTCTCTGCTGATGCTTGTTTAATTCATGTGTAACCCATCTATCCAGCTTTTGTACCTTGCCAATTTTTTCAAATGTTCCAATATTGTTGGAATAGTAATGCTAAACCTTGCTGCTAATTCACACATAGGTTGAGATGGATTTGCTTCCACTACAGCTTTCAGCTCAGGATTATTCACCTTGGTCTCAGGTCGCCCATGTGTCTCATTTTCAAGATTAAAGTCACCAGAACAAGACTTTTCAAACCATCGAGGTACTATGCATTCATTAGCCACACCCTTCCCAAACACTTCGTTGGTATTTCGAGCTGTCTGTGTTGCATTGGTACCACGATGGAACTCATATTCAACAATAACTCGAATTTTTTACTTATCCATGGTTTCACAAAAATTGCTCTAAAAAAATTTTGAAAGATAATCACAAGCTAAACCATGCGTTTGAAAGAGTAAGGAGATACCTTCACAATAAAAATGAAACAAGAACTATCAAAGTGAAATGTCAGAGATATCAACTATCAAACAGTACTTAAGAAAATCGGACATTTCATGCTTAATAACCTAAAATAATTCTAGTTCTCTTTTGTGATTAATTTCCCAATTATTTGCCTTTTATTTAGATAACGTGTAACTTTCTTCCTCTAGTGATGCTTACTACCAAAACTCTTTTGGTCTGATAGTAACATCGCTACTCACCTTTCCTTTGATACATATATACACACACACACACCTGCCTGCACACACACAAATATATTTGTATATAAATATATATAATATATATAAAAATATATATATAACAGTGATAAATTTTTATTTGTATAAGGTTACTAATAAAATTTGTATTGATTTCTACCATTTTACTCTTGGTTTTCTTTTTGTCCTACTTTTTACATCCTCCTCCCTCTACTCTTTTCTATTAACTGAAAATATATTTACATCTTCTGCCTAAACCATGTAAGGATCTTTGAGAATACTGATTTCAATGAGAAACCTCCTGATTTATAGGATTGTTCAGTGTTTTAACTGTATCTTATATAATCTCACAAAATAAATATCATTAATATTATTTTATACAGTTAAAGCTTATTTAGGTTTATCTATATTTTGGGTTTCTTTTACTCATTATTTTTATTCACATCTTAGACTTTTTTGGGGGGTTTATTTCACTAAGCTATGCTGTATAATCTGAAAAATTCCTTTATCAAGGCTCTATTTATTGGGAGTCCCATCTTAGATTTTAGTTTGCCTAAAAATGTTTTTAATATACTCTCATTAAATTATAGTTTCACCAGATACATGATTTTGCATTACCAATATTTTCCAATTATTTGATCATATTATTCTGATTTCTGTTGTGGCTGTTGAAAATGTCAACTGGTTAATTTTTATTTAATTTTATTTTTGTGTGTGTTGAGTTGGCTTTTTTCCCCTCTGACTCTCTTTAAGTTATTCTCTTTATCTTCATTCAGCTGCAGTTTCATTACATTATGTCCTAGTTTAAATTCCTTTGTTTCATTATAGTGAGGATTCTTGTTCCCCTGAATCTGATGATTTCTACTTTTTATCAGTTCTGGAAATCTCATCCAATAGCTATTTGAATCTTGTTTCTCATCCATACTGTATTTTTGCTTTCTGAAACTTCTCGATCTATTTTTCTCATGTCTTAATCTTTTGGCATTCTGGAAAAAATCTTCAGATACATTTTCTAGTTTACAAATTCTCACTTCAGCTATGTCCAATCTATTAATTAGTCCATGAAAGAATTTTTAATTTTAACTGTTTTTTTTCCATTTCTAGAAGATCTATTTGTTTTTTTTTTAAAAAAAAAAAAAAAAACCTCTATGGGGACTTTTTAAAAAAAATAGTCTTTTGCTCTGCTGTCATTTTCTAATCCTTTTTTTTTTAAATTTTAAACATATTAACTTCTTATTCCATATTCTATCTTATATGTAGCTGAAATCTGCAGTTTTGTGGATCTGTTTCTGTTTGTTATTATTTTTACTGCTCCCACTGACTTGTTTCATTGTTTTATTTTATGACTTTTACTTTGAGCTCAATTTCCATGGGAATTTACCTATGGTAAGACTTGAGCTCTGGGCTGAAGGTGATTTCTTCCAGGGAGGAGTTACATTTCCTTCTGCCAGGCATCTGGGACACTACCAATCTGGAACTACTTTAAATGCAATTCTTATTTGTAATTAGAAATACTTAGAAGATATTCCACCCCTCCCCACCCCCACCTATCCAGAACCAAGGCTGAGACAGTCAATCTTCATAACATTTCCTTTTGGGTCAAGACATTATATATAATAATATGAAGGCATCCATCCAACTTCCCTTCTTGCACAGGCTTTAGGCTTTGCTTTCCATCCCACTCTTATGTGGACTTTTAAAATGGAAAGCCATAGGCAAGGAATGGCAGATGTCTTAAGGCCAGCTGTTGGCTTTAGTCCTTGATGGCCTCTCCAGAGTCATGTTTTCTTGCGATTTTGTTCTCTAGGAATTTTCTTCCTTCTATTGCTACTTAAATTATAAACTTAAGGAAAATTAACAAATATTGTACTCAGCATTTCTATTTTTCCAATTTTGAGTGGATATTTCCAGTCATTTAGTCTATCATATTTCCAGAAACAGAAGTGTCCGGACTAATTCTCTAAAGTTAATTTGGACAGATAAATCAGCCTAGTGCCACAACAGGTACATGGGGACCATCTACCTTATGATTCTAATTGTATATTGTTCTAGGTTGAATAATGTCCCCTCAAAATTCATATCCACCTGGAACTTGTCAATATGACCTTATTTGAAAATAATGTCATTGGAGTTAATTAAGCTATGATGAAGTCATATAGATTAAGGAGGGCCCTATATCCAATATGAATAGTATCTTTATAAAGGAAGAAGACCCACAGAGATAGACATACACACAGTGAGCATGCCATGTGATAACAAAGACAGACAGAGATTGGAGTGATGGATCTACAAGCCAAGGAACCCCCAAACTTGCCAGCAACAACTAGAGGTTAACTAAGAAGTGTGGAATCGATTCTCCCTCAGAACCTTTAGAAGGAACCACCTTAATTTTAGACTTGTACCTTTTAGAACTGTGAGAGAATAAATTTTTGCTGTTTAAATCCAGCAAGTTTTTGGCAATTTGTTTCAATATATCTAGGAAATGATGAAACGTTTACTATGGGATCCCTGATTTTTAAGGTATTTATCCTAAGTTTTATTTGCATTTGTGGCTATGCATTAAGAGTCACTCACCATATATATAGAAAGTATTTTTTATGCCTCGAACCTTTAAGCATTATTGTAGAAACCTTACTTTCATGATTTACTAAGGGAGTAGATTCATATAAAGTTCATGTCCAAAGAGAGAGTGAACATCATTTAATCATTTTGATATACTAATCACTAGTAGCTTATAGAAATAGACTCTAAGCAGCAAAATCTCAGAATTCTTGTGACAATCTTTTTAAAAATAAAACAAACTAAAATATCACATAGTGTATTCACAATAGAGACATTTTCAGAGGCAAACTGCCAGGATACTTTTGAAAATTATTAATGGCTTTCAAACCTATGACATATATACACTGACATATAAGGTAATAGATATATTTCATATTGGTTTCTTGCTTGAAGAAGTATTAAGATGTATAGTTGCTGCAAGTAAATATTGAGTTTAGAATTTGGACACTCAGTGTTTGCCTCATCCATCAACGTATTTTGAGAATCCCTTCAGCTGTCAATATTTCCTTAGTGTTAAATGAAGTGGCAGGAGTAAAAACTGTTTATCTTTGTGTGCCCTCCAGCAGAGTTTATAGATGATTTATTTGGAATCAGAAACAAACTGCTCCAACAGGATAGTTTTTTAAAAACTGCCTCTTGCTTAAGGTGTGTGTGTGCACACGTGCCTACACTAGCAACACAAAACAGATGGAACCATAATGTAGATTTTACTGAGTTGCAATCAAGAGTTTTGGGGAGGAATCATGAAGCTGTGATGTCGAGATAAATTCTCAAGGATCGTTTGTTTTATTATATTGACCTCATTTTCTTCTTAAACACTGTCAAAGTACATTTTGGGGTTATCTTATAATTACAGTCAGTCATGTGCCACATGACCAAGTTTTGGTCAATGATGGGTCACATATGCAAAGGTGGTACCATTAGATTGAATTGGAGCTAAAAATAATTACTATCACCTAGTGACAACGTAATGTCGTAACACAAGGCATTATCTTTTCTGTGTTTAACTACACAAACACCACTGTGTTACAATTGCCTACAATATTCAGCACAGTAACATACTGTACAGATTTGTAGTTTAGGAGCAATAGGCCATACCATATAGCTTAAGTGTGTAGTAAGCTATGCCATCTATGTTTGTGTAAGTACACTCTATTATGTTCACACAATGAGGAAATCATGTAAGGACATTTCTCAGAATGCATTCCTGTCGTTAAGCGATGTATGACGATATATATTCCTAATTGCAGTCTATATTTTACCTTACATAGATAATATATTACATACACATATATCTATATCTGCATGTATATGTTTATGTGTATATTGATGCTTATATACACATACATATGTATAAATATATATGGCTATATATAAACTAAACAACCATATATGTGTTAAAAACAGAAGATGCTAAATGCTAAAACAGAAATCAAAGTTCAATCTCTGGTATGAACCAACCTTATTTAAGCTATGTATTTACAGACTGGTACATACATACATTAATTCCAAAGGCTTTAATGCTATTTTTTTAAAGTTTGAATATTCTTTTCCATTGGAGACTAGTGACCATTCTTCTTCATTATATCCTGCCACTAAAAATATTTAACTGCCTACCATGTAAACAATTTCTGTATCATAGCACAACTATAAAATCACGATTGATAACTGATAAAGGCCACATAATAACTTTATCCTTGGGAATATGCTCGACTTTCTTGACACATGCTCTTTCCATGGTACCCGTCTGATAACACTTCTCTCCCGGATTCATCCAAATAGTCTCCACATTTGCACCTGCTCCCAAGCCACTGAAAGTTACTAGAGAAGTCACATACCTGGGCTGACAATTACAATATTATTTTAAACAAATCACCACACACTTCAGCTGAGTACTCAAGAATATTTTAGAATTATGCCATATTTTCATAGTTTTCTAGTGTGTTTGTGACTAGGTAATAGATTTATTTTTCTCCTTGAGTTTGAAGCTTTTTCTCTAGCAACAGAAAAGAAATATCTGGGAGCTCTAAGTTTAATTTCTCACCAGCCCAGGAATGGGGACTTTTAGTCAGAAATTCAACTGAATAATAGAATATAAAGAATGTAATTTTTGTAATTTATGACTTACATTTTTTAGAGTATTAAAGGACTTCTATTTGAGAGAAACTACCTTATATATACTTCTTCCATGTTTTCATTCTTACTTCACGACCCTATTTCATGCTTCATTTAGAAGTTTTCAAAAAGGGGAAGTTTTTTATCTTCTGTAGTGGACCCACTATGTTGTCCTATTTTATCTAATGAATGCATTGCTGGAGACATTTTGTAACCAAAAGCTTGCATAATTCAATTCAAGGCTAAGTTTCCAATTGAATGCAAAGAATGAGTATGTGCTTGTGCTCACTCTTGGAAAAATAAATTCCAAAGCATTAATATTTTCTTCCCTTGAATGCTGATTTTTATTTGTGCAGCATTAGTTCTTACATTCTGCAATGTACTCTCCCAGAAATTAATTAATTAACTACATGGTGTATAATGATGCCATTTGTCCATCTTCAATACCTTTTATCCCATCTGACTTCCTCTTTAAGGTTACTGCACAATAAACACATTTTAAGCACCAGTCTCAAACCTTGATGAGTGCTTAAAAGACACTATTATAAGAAAATTTTAATTACATAATGATATAGCAATAATAGCACAAGAATAAACAAATCCCTTACAGAATTACCAATGCACACCAACAATAGCAAGGACGATCTTGTAGTTTTATTCTCAAAGTGACTACGCAATGTGAAAAATGGTACATATAGTTTACGGTTCACTTGATCTTTAAGATTTGAAATTATTAAAATTCTGAAAAGTATTTTAAATTGAGAGATTTGCATAATTTCAGAATGTGCACACAAAGTTGAGATTTATTAAAGTTTTTATTATATAACTTAAAATTCTCTTCATTCTTATACACCTAAAGTTCACATTATATTGTTTTTACTCATCAGCAATCATTCATCTCTCTTTAGGTTACTGTACTCCAGAGTTTTACTGGATTTTCTATCATCTCAACACTTAGAAATTGTGGTTGGATAAGGTTGGCTCCAATTCAATTCTGAGGGAAAAATATGATTGCCTTAAAATAATTAGTTTATACTCTACCCTTAAATAAAAATGGTCTAATGCAGAAATGAAAGGAGATCTTTCAGATACTACTGGACAAGAGAAGGTTGCAAGATCTTTAAGATTTGAGGTTACCCTAATGTAATGCCAAAGGCTAGTACAGAAAATGAATGCACAGACTGGAGGCAGAGCCAAGAGAGAGAAACCAGTTATAATTACAACATTTCAGTAAATAATTCAAAGACTCTTGAAACTAGTTCTTCTCCTGGACTTTAAGCTTATATAAGATAATAAATCCCACTCTTTTACTTAAACACATTGCATTAGTTAGGATTCTTCAGAGAAACAGAACCAATAGTGTGTGTGTGTGTGTTGTGCATATATAAGTATAATGAGGTAATTGGCTTATGGAATTATGGATATTGAGAAGTTTTATGGTCTGCCATCCTCAAGTTGGAGATACAGGAAAGCAGGTGGTGTCATTTCATTCTGAGTCCAAAGGCCTAAGAACCTGGGAAGCAACTGGTATAAATCTTAGCTCAGGAGCAGTAGAAGACCTATGTGCCAGCTGAAGCAGAGAGATAGTAAGAAAAAATGTTCAGCCCTTCTTTTTCTGCCTCAGTGGATTAGATGATGCCTACCTATATTGGGAAGGGAAATCTAATTTACAGAGTCCACTCAATTCAAATGCTATTGTTATCCAATCCTAATCTCAGCTGGAAACACTCCCATAGACAAACCCAGAACTAATGTTTAACCAGATATCTGGACATTCCTTGTTCTAGTCAAGTTGAGACACAAAATTTACTATTATACATATCGAATTGTATTATCTATTACTTGCAACTGAAAATATGATATTCCTATTATCAAATACTTAAATCTTCTTGTTTTCCTACTTCTATTTTCTCCATCATAACCTCTATTATCATTCAACAAATGTCCCTTCTAAATCAAACAACAAACCCTTCATTTGTTCTCTCATTCACATCCCTCTCAACTTCTCAAGGAGTTCCCAAGTTAATTCCTCACTAAGCTACATTATTTTTTCCCTCTCTGAAATTTCTGTCACTAAAATCTCCCAGATTAAAATATCTTCCAGCTGAAATGCTAATCATCTAAAACCAAACCTTGCCTTGTGTTCACATCATCCCCTCAAATAACATTAAATTCCTCTGCTTGTATCATAACAAAAAACAGAGGCAGTGTCTACACTGTTACTAATTACTTCTCTTCTCAGAGCTCCAATCTGGTTCTCATCATTACCACTTCACCTGGAAACACTACTTTCCAAATCGACACAAATCATTCTCCTCTATTTCCTCTATCCCCTGTTTTAGCACAGTGTTTGTTCTTTATCTCATCCTGCAGGCTTCTCCTTGGTTACTGCTTTTTGTTACCAGTTCTCTGCATGTTACCCCACTTCTGAGATTCCATTTTGGTTCCCCTTCCCTTTCCCTCTTTTACTGTATCATTTTTACATCTCTTCTCTCCTCTCTTTTCTCTCCCTTTTTATTACCATGATGTTTTAAGGCAATTTTATTTAATCCTACGACATCAAATGACGACTATGCTGATGTTCTCAACCCAAAACCTCTCCTCTGATCTCCAGATTCATAAACTTAACTGTCCACTTCAGATTTATTCCTACAATGCATGTTTATTATGCATCTGTAAAGTGCCACTTTTTTGTGCTTAAGATATACATCAAAAAATGAAATAAATATCTATAATAGGGCCAGCAAACTTTTTTTGTAGAGGACCAGACAATTATTATATTGGGCTTTGCAGACTATATGCTCCATCACAACTCTCCTGTTGTAGCATGGAAACAGCCAAAGACAATATATAAATGAATGGTAGTGGTGGTGTTCTAATAAAACTTTACTCACAAGAATGGACAGTAGATCATATTTGCCCCATGAGCCGTAGTCAACTGACCCTCGTCCATAATAACTCTTAATGAATTACTCATGGGTATTTTAAACATAAATTCCCATGGCTATTTGAATTAATTTCAGAAGTCTATGATCCAACCCTGCTGGAATCCTTTTAGTTTTCTGATTATACCAAGGTCTTTCCTGTCTAGTGGAGTTTGCATCCACTATTTCTACACCTGGATTTCTTTCTCCAGTTCTTTGCATGGCTGGCTCTTTCCACATCCTTGTTAAAGTGTTGCCAGCTTTTATCCCCTATGCCATTTCAGTTATATCACTCTTTATTTCTTAGGAACATTTATCACAATGTGATTATTTGTTTATTAGTTTATTGCCTTTTCTTTTCCTCTGGTGTGCAAGATCCTTGTATACAGGGTCTTGATTTATCACAGAATCCCCAACACCACCAAGCATAATGTCTAAGAGTCAATAAATATATAATAAATAAGGGAATAATTGAATCTATCTTTATCATAAGAATTATAAAGGAAAAATTATCCTAATAGAAAGAAAAGGTTTTGTTTATTCATGTTCCTGAATTTTGCATTTCTTCATAATACAATTAGTTTATTCATTAGTTATCTAACTTATTAACTCAACAAATACTAACATATAGAGCAGAATTTCTCAATCTTAGCACTATGGACACCTGAGCTGGATGCTTCTTTTTTTGTGGGGCTATTCAGTGAAAGGTAGGTTGCATAGCAGCATCCTTGTTCTTTACCTGATAGTAATCAGCCCCATCTTCCTCCTCCCCAACCCCTTGCCTAGTTGTAAGAACAAAAAAAAAAAGTGCTATGCAGAAGTCATGTTACCACTAAGGTATGTAAAAGAGAAATTTAACCTAAATTAGGAGTTGGGGAAAACCTTCCTTTGAGAAATTATTGTAAGCTGAGATTAAATTAGTGTCCTAAAAGAATAGGCTAATTAAAAGAGATTGAATGTGGGGGAGTAGTATGGAAGAAAAGAGCACACCAGACGGAGGAAGAAGCATGTAGAGGAACAAAGTATGGCCCATTTGAGGAAGTGAAAACAAAATGCCAGTCTATCTAAAGTACAGAGAGCAATTCGTCATATAAAACCTGGAGAGGTCAGCAGGTGCCAGATCGTGTTTATGCAGGTGCACTTCATTAAAGATTTGGGACTTTATTTTACAAAAGACATAAAAAGGAGAAACATGATTCATTCTGGATTATCTAAATAGAATGGATCGGGGGGAAAAACAGCCTGTAAAGAGTGAACAGAGAGGGTCTGATGTAGCATTTCAGATGCCAGGTAATGATGAAAGCAGTAGGGAAAGAGAGAAGTGGGTGGATGTGAGAAATTTTTAATAGTATGAATTAGCTGGGCTAAGTGATTGAATGGATGTTAGGGACAAAGATAGATGAGTTATGATATAAGCAACTGAACGAATGGTCGTTATTTTGTTATTTTATTGCTAGAACTGCATACCCAAACTAATATAGAAAATATAGAGGATATAAATGTAACTTGAGGGGGCAGAAAAACTCTTAATGCTGACAATTCCTGACATTTTAAATTTTTCTCTTTTGATTTATTTTCATACTTGTATTATTCTATGTATTCATTGTCTGTTAACTGTCTAACAAAGTAACACAAATTCAGCAACTGAAAACTATGCATATTTACTTTTTCACAGCTGGTCAGGAGTCTGGGCATGGCTTAGCTGAGTCCTGTAATTCAGAACCACTCACAAGGCTGCAATCAAAATATCAACCAGGGCTGGGGTCTTATCCAAAGGCTCAACTTCAGGAGGATCTTCTTCTAACTCTCAGTGATTGTTGATAGGATTCAGTTTTTGTGGGCTGAGGATCTCAGTTACTGGATGTTGACTCTAGTTTGCCTTCAGTTTCTTATCTCATGAGCCTTTCCACATGGCATCTTGCTTCATCAAAGGTAGCAAGAGAGAGAACCTGCTAGCAAGACAGAAATCATACTTTCTTGTTATCTAATCATGGCAATGACTCCTCAGTGGCAAGTTTCTCTTGGTTAGAACAAGTAACTCTGGGGATGAGATTACACAAAGCCATGAACACCAGGATGCTGGGGTCTTTTGGCACCATCTTAAATATCTACCTACCATATCCTATATATTACGTCAAGCACATATTTTAAAATAAAATAAACATAATGTGAATACACAGGTATTTAGAGGCATTAAAAGTCTAAAATAAACATTTCACTTAATTTAACTCTTCCCAGAAATAAATTTACACAGATTTTGGAAGCTCATATGTAGCATGGACAAGAAAATATATGTTCTATGCAGAATGTGCAAGTTGAATGGAAATAATGTATTGGTACAATGTTTCCACTAATTACACAGGTATTTATAGTATAAGGTGGGACTAGGCAGGGACTGTGGAGAAAGGAGCTCAAGATAATTCCTAGGTACTATAAACTTAAAAGCATAAATTGCTTTAATATTCTTTAAAAATGCTTGCATTATTTTTTCAAGAAACATCTGCTTTGGACTGATCCTAAGGCTTGATGTCATAAAGTCTTTGTAAAAGTTGGGAAACTGAGCATAATAGTTTTTTGCCAAGTATCTTACTTTACATAACTTCCTGCACATTGTTTGGAATTGTTCTTGACAGAACTTAATCAGGTTCACGGAACTGTGTAAATTTTCAAGCATAAAATTTAATATTTGGTCTACCCATTTCAGAGGGCAAAAAATGAATATAACTCATTTGTGGCAATAGCAACCAATGTTTAAAAATTGCTTTTACATGTTTTTTTTTAAAATCTGTTCTTGGTAGTTAGAGGGTTTCCAGAGGATGGAAACTTCTAGATCTTTTATCTGCCTTAACATGACATCTTACAATGGTGATATTTTCAGTTTATTGATCTATTTATAATTCATGATGTATACATAATTCAAATATATGTTATTTGAATTGTTTCCACTAATAATTTTCTATCTTATTTCAAGCTGCCGTGTGAGTGCTCTTAAATATTGTTTCTATCATTCGAAGCACACATGTTTAAGCTTTACAAATAACTCAGTTTTCTTTCACAATTCATTTTTGTAAGAATTTTCCATGCAAGTATTTCAGGAAAGGGCTATTATTTTTATATATCAGTTTTCTATGTTCTGTATTATTCCTAAATGTCAGGTCAGCATTGCCAATTTTATGATTTAATTATTTGATCCATGATGTCAGACACTTATTATAAATAATGAACAATACTTCCTTTCATCTAGAGCAAATGTTATACATATGGAAATAGTCCAATTTAGAATTTAACAAGAAGGGAAGTAAGATAATTTATTAGATTTCTTTTTAACATTGCTCATGTTCAATAGTGTGCAATGCATACAATTAATACTGTCTGCTATGAGGTCAAAGTAATACTGTCTTCTGTCAGTACAATGGAAATTTCAGGTTAATAGGCTTGGCTTATTCTCTTCTTGAAATTTCTAAGTTCCAAGACTACTTCTCTCCATTTACAGTTCTGTGAACTAAAATATTTACAAATTAAACCACATATTTAAAAACTTTTTTGTTAATGTCAAACAGTGTATGTTGTGGTAATGTACCAAGGGGATGTAGTAAGAAAGAAAACATATTTCAGCATTTTCAACTTGCTATACCGAACAGTAGAAAAAGAGACTAACATTAAATCTCTGCAGGTTCTTTGAAGAAAAGTTATGAGAGATCCATACCTTCATCACAAAAGACAGACATATGGAGGAAAAGACTTAAGGGAGGTAGAAATTACCAACCCTGGGGGAGAGAAATGGGGACATTCCCCATGCTAAGAAGGGGATGCTGGTTAATTCTCTATAGCAGAACCTGAGTCCAGCAAAACCATGTCACTGTGGAGTGGTAGCAGGACCTCAGAAGGAAATGCATCCATGGATCATGGTGTGTATGAGATGGCTGGGCTATATAACACGGGCTTCCTGTCATGGCAAGAATTCTCAATGGACACTACAGCAATGGAGATGTCCACAATTTGGGAACCATCTGAATTAAAATAATAAGTTGGCTGAACTAGGGGACATAGCATCACATATGTTAACAGGAAAAAGAGTTTGGGGGCCTTCTCAGCTACCTGGTAGAGTAAAGAGATGGAGAGTCAATGACAGAGGTTATTTATTTATTTGTTAACTATCAGGTAAGAGGAATCTGAGTTGAGGAGGGCGCAGAGTCAAATTTAATTTGATTTAGACAAAACAGTCACTGAGAATTTTGTTTCTATTTAAAATCTGTGATATTACTTGAATGAATAATGTTTACATGTATCTGAGGGATGCAGAAAAGTATAAAATGATCTCTACCAATAAGGAATATATATGCTAGTAGATATATTTTATGCAGTAGCAACATATAAAATATACAGTTCTCTGTAAAAGCTATCATAAGAAACAACTTAGTAGTATGGAAAATTAATGCTGAAATAGCTGAAAAAATAAAATGTTAGAACTAGTGAGCAAAGAAAATCTCTCAGAAGGTAAGGAAATGCCGTTTTAAGTGGGATTTAAAAGTTGAGCCTCTTTTCCTCCAGCTGAGATGAGTTGGAAAGACAAAACTGAGTATTTCTTTATAAACAATAAAGGGTCGTAAGAATCATTGTAACAAATTATCCGCTCGGTTAATTTGGAATTTGAGGAATATATCATTTATACTTTATCTCAGATTGTTTTAATTTCTGTATACACACACACACACACACGCACACACATATTAGAGCTAAAATGAATCTGAAACAGAAAATCTGTTAAATCATTTTGTTAATTGTCACTAATCAATTAATTTAATTAATTACTTCAATCCAAAGTCTCTTGCCTTGATTAAAGATAGAAAATGTGAATTCCACATTCACTTACAAATCAATCGATTCATAAATATACTCTTCAAATGAACATGCAAATATCTCATGTGCCACACTTGTCTGTCAGTTTTTCTGTCTGTCCATGAACCATTGTAAAGAAGCTGCCCTTCCATGGGGCCTGGAATAGGACATCCTTTTTGAATCAGGTGACCTTCTGGCAACGATTGTTTAAATGAATCAGGTCCAATCAATGAGGAATCAGTCACCTAGCAACTAAACAGATGCTTTCTCTTCCCTTCTCTTTAATTCTAAGACATTGGGATTAATCAGTAAGTTTCCAGTGGTATGCTAAAATGGAATATGAATCAGAGTGGATACAATGGCCGGCTCAGGCCATGATCAAGCACAAGTTAATGGGATGTGCAGAAACCTTGATTAAGCCGAGAATGACAGTCTTCACAGGGAGAACTTTAACAGATTTGCACAGAGAAGAGACCACAGGAACCTCAGAAGATAGGAAATGAACAGAAAGTAGCTTCTTTAGAAACCGGCAACTTTCTGATTCTTTACTCTAAATTCTGAAGACCTAGGTGTGTCATATATTTTTTTCATGATTCCTGCCATTTTTATATGAGTTAGCCTGCTCAAATTGTGCTACTTATGACCAAAAGAACTTCGACTGGAACGTGTAAGAGATGGATTCACATTACAAATACACGGTTCATATTTTTATGTGAAAAAAGCACTAGGCATTAAACAGGAGTTTAAACGAGAAAGAAATATAGATCCAGGCAAAAAGTTCACCTATGTCTAAAATTTTACATCAGGTTTCTTGTCCAAAACAGATGCCAATTTGTCCAATCATCCTTTCTCTTAGTCTCCTTCGGGACTTGACATTTTCTTCCAGGAGTTGGTTTTTCCATTGTTTAACTAGCGTGAAAAAAATGGATTCATTGCAAAGGTGCTGTGGTATTTCTGGGAATTCAAGGTCTGAGGAGTGTGTGTCTTAGAAACAGACAGAAACAAGCAAACTGGGCACTGGAAAACACTGGACATTCTTTCTCTCTCCCTCCCTTTATCTCATTGTTTTTCCTCACTTGTCCCCACTGCTCGCTGTGTCCATTAACTTCTCCTTGTATATCTGCTTTATTCTTCTCCCTAGTTTTCAACTACTTTTTTTCCTGCTTGTTGGTCTGCAGACAAAATGTGGCCAACAACAGTTTTTTGATTTACCTGTTCTGATTCACCTATGTGAAAGGGAAAGATCTTTCTTTATTAGTTCCCAGGAAGAGAGAAGATGCCAGTCAGAGAAAATCGGAGGGGGTCCAGGTCAAATACATTAAGCTTTGTTTTTATACTTCCTGCCTAAGTCTCTTCATCCCACAAATTGTCATTGTAAATGTGCATTGTTTATTTTGTAGTTTATTTGTGAAATCCTTATATGGTACTTGCCATATTCTAAATGCATTACAAATGTGACCTCATCTAACGGTTTTTGAATATTGCAGAGTAGAGTTTTGAAGGAAGGTATTCTGTTTTATTTATCTTGTTATCTCTTAGACCTACTGTAATATTTGTAATGACATAGAGACCACCTAATGCATTTTTTAAAAAAATGGATAGCTTAATAAAGTAAGAAGTTAATAATCTGATTCAACTGGCTAATCATGCTTGCTATCTTGTTTTCGGGAGTGATTCCTTCCTCTTGAACTGGAAGCCTGCTCTGGGAACCCAATCTCATGCTCAGGGCCATGTTATCTATGGAAAAATTTCATTGCTTGCCTAGATTTCATATATTGTGGGCTATGTCTGCCTGTTTTTGTTGTGCTCTGTCTATCTCTTAAGACACCAGCCTTACTTCCTGTTTTGACTTTTTATCTGTTCCTAACTTTATCCTCAGAGTTCTATAAGTTATTTTTTCCTTTCCCATTAAATGTATATAGTTAAGATTTATAAGTTGTATTGAATAAAAGAATAAACTAATCCATAAATGGAAGAGTTTAGATGAACTATGCCTGTGAAACTGAACTGTAATATTCATAAGTGTGACTTGGTATAGTTACATGGAGCTTTTGGATTTTTAAATATTTTAGGATACAGAAGAATACTTTGATGTTCTTCCCTATACCTTTTACCTAATGATACTCAATTATTTTAAGGGAAATCAACTTGTATCTATATATCGTGCTTAGGGTTTAATAGACAACAACATTTTCTTGTGTAAAAAATGTCACGGACATTTTCTTTTTTTTGGCAACCGATTTCTACTTTTCCTCTGTGTGACCACCCCTTGCTCTATATGTAGCCATGTGTTTAGCTGAAGCTGTCTGCCAAGACAAATTTGTTTTAATCCATAAATGTTATCATCGTATGTTAGCAAATGACTAGGCTTATTAAAATTATAAAAACTTCATAAACTTAAAATACAGATGGCTTCTATACATTGCTTCTTTTATACAGTGTTTAGGAAATGAGGTTGGCATAGTCTTTCTAGTTTAAACTCTTGAATTTATTAACTAGAACAAATACAGCCTCACCAAAGGCTCTCATAGTATTTCAAATCTTTTTTCAATCTTTAATTCTAACTCTCACCTTCAAAGTACCCAAGGGAAGTAAAACTCAGGGGAAAAAGACAAAAATACAGGATCAACAATGCTGGGAGGTCTCTTGCTCCAACAATGCCCAGGCCAACTTGTTATGAAATTCAGACCGTTTGTTCTGGTGGAGAAAGAGAAGTAAAAAGCAAAGATCTTGTGAGAATGCATGTAGCTTCTTGAACTTAGCTAAGCTCCCTCTGCTGTTTTTTATGCTGAGATTCGTGTGAATCACATAACTGTTTTAATACCCAACTGAGCCATGTCAGAAGTGGGCATAGATTCTTATTTCAAATTCATTTAAATTCCTAGCTACACAGCATCAGCTAAGCACCTTCTAACCTTCCTTTAAAATAAGAAAAAATGGAGATGATCCCTAGATATAAAAACAGTAAAAAAGAAAAAAGGTTGTACGAATCAAAATTGTTTTAACAAAGGGAAAGAGCACAAGGTTGTCTTAGCCATTTGTGAACTATAACCATAGAACTTTGATTTTATTACTTATAGGTTACAGGAGGCAGTGAGGGGCATTACATGATTTCTAAAACCAGGTTTGAAAACTTGGAACCTGTACAAAATGTTCCTCCAATCCACCTGTGAAACAGAGAACGAAATAATGTTTTGCTGATTTTTTCTCCCCACAATGGCCTCTATAGTACTGAAAGTTTTATATTTATGGAGATTATGATAATTATTAATTTTGTGTTAATTTACTAGCATTTCAGATAAATTATATTTCTGATTAGTCACAAATGCTTAATATTTCATCATCAATATGCTGTTTACTGTTAAACACTACAATATAAAAAATATTAACGAGCAACTTGTTTTCAGATGGTGTTTTAGTAACTGACCAAAAATAAATTCAAATTGATAATTTAACAGATGTATTGCTGCTTCTAGTTAATATTCAGTCTCTGCCAATGGCAACTTAGAAGTAGGCAAATGAAACTGTGATGATATAAAGTTAATATATGAAAAGCATAGATTCCATTCAAAATTAATTCACTGATTTGCTACAATGTTTGTATAAAGAAACTGTAGAAGATGAAATCAACTATGAAAAAAATAACTCATGTTAAAATATGTACCCTAAACAAGAATAGTTAATGCAATTGGTGGCAAATATTCTTGTGCTTTGCCCAAGCATAATTTAAAGAAAGGCTCTTTACAAAATTATATGGGATACAAATGGTCCCAATTCAATAGAACAAAGGAAAGTTATGTTATTTTTTTCTACGGAAAGCCATCCTAATCAGTTGAAATATTAGCTACCATCTATTGAGAACTTACTATGCACAGACATTGTTATAAATGTGAAATACTTAGTATTTATTTTGTTGTTAGTGGTAAACTATACTTTGAGCTGAGAAAAAATTCAGAATTTTTGGAAGATAATGGAGTATGGCACAATTGTCAAATTTAATAAAAGGGTCTTTTCATATTGCCTGATTTGGAATTTTGTATACATTGCTTTGGTAGGTAATGCTTTTAAATATTTATTAAGAATTCATCTTCCAGAGATTCTTAGTAATCGCTGACTTTTTTGGCAACAATTAAGCAGCTTTGAAAGTTTTCCATTTGCTTTGGGATAGAGAAATATAGCCAAGAACAAAGACATCATTGCTCAGCTTTTTATTCCAAATTAACTTCTTTTAAAGCCCATAGAATAGGCAATAATTCTGAAAACAAGAATTGTAATTGTAGAATTGGGACATTTTGAGAGAGAAATGTATGTTGAGTGTCAAGGGACTAAGAACCTTAGAGAACTCAGAGTAATAAGTTTAGTTAGTATCACAAATCAGATGAGGGAAAATCAAATAAAGTGTCTTGACTAGAGAAAAATGTGATAATTTTTCCATTCCCTGACTGTCTGGTTTAAATTTTGAACCAGAGCCTTGACAACTCCTTAAACATTCTTGCAGATTTGAATGTGAGTTCTCTTTAGCAGAATTACCCATGGAGGGTACCTACATTAGGAAAAGAACAATCCTATTATTGGTGGTTACTGCCAAACGTCATAGACTCCATCATTTGGAACTATGAAGTAGTCAGGAAATCAGAGCATCTGGGAAAATGATCGGTTTGGTATCGTAAATCTCCAGCCTTTTTCAGAGGAAAGCTATAGAGCTAGTTTAAGAGGAACTAAAGAAAAGAGACTTTCACAGGGTTGCACATTTAATCCTTATAAACCCTGTGAGTTAGATATTATTTTGTTCATCCATAATTGAAGATATTGATATTTAAAGTACTTAAGTAATTTTCCCAAGGTTCTATTCCTAGCCTGTACCAGAACCAGGAATCAGCCACTCTAGATTTTTCTGATTCCTCAGTCCATGTTTTTGTCATTATGAAATACTAACCTCACCAAAGCCTAGAATGTGAAACTCAATTCAACACGTAGTAGATGGCAAATGCCACCCATATTAGTGTCCATAGTGAAAAAACATTGACACAATTTTTTTTATTTTAGATGCTGTGCTCTGAGCAAATGCCTCTTTTCATCTCTGAAATACACAGGATCTTAATTTTTTTTCATGAGCAAAAAATACTTTGCTTGTTTGAAGGGAAAATGAGGGATGCAATTTAGGTTATAACTGGGATATGCAGCAGAAGGAGGTCTCATATTAACCTATGATATCAGGGCTTATTGTAAGCAAAAAGATGTTGCTAAGTAAGGACAACTAGTCTTCATCAGGAAACAATGCTTTTTCTGTTTGTTTGTTTGTTTGTTTGGTGGAAATGAGTTTTAGAATTTGTACATTTAAGTTTATCTCTCCATTCAGTTGTGTCTCTTTAAAATCTATTTGAAAATTCCTTTATTTAATAAAATATACATTATATTATTCGCCCTGTGATTGGCATTGGAGTTTAAAAAAGTGAAGTATCCCAAGAATGGAAAAATAAGCACCACATGTACTCACCAGCAAATTGGTTTCACTGATCAACACCTAAG
>CAUYRT010060233.1:0-14932 GCA_963574885.1 Lepilemur ruficaudatus
CTGCATCCTATAAAGGGGAGCCCGCCAAGTTCACCTGGTGACTTTGAGCAAACCTCTGATCGTCTCTAAGCCCATTTCTGCTTTCGAAGAAATGTAGATGAGAACCAACGTTTGCACTCTATTGTTTCGAACTCCTGACCTTGAGCAATCCGCCCGCCTCAGCCTCCCAGAGTGCTAGGATTACAGGCGTGAGCCACCGCGCCCGGCCCGGCCCGTTTGTACTCTATTGTTTATTCCTTCATTAAGCAGATATTTATTTATTTACTTATTTATTTTTAATTAATTAATTAATTAATTTTTGAGGCAGAGTCTCGCTCTCTTGCCCGGGCTAGAGTGAGTGCCGTGGCGTCAGCCTAGCACACAGCAACCTCAAACTCCTGGGCTCAAGTGATCCTTCTGCCTCAGCCTCCCAAGTAGCTGAGACTACAGTATGTGCCACCATGCCCGGCTAATTTTTTTATATATTTTTAGTTGGGCAATTAATTTCTTTCTATTTGTAGTAGAGACAGGTCTCACTCTTGCTCAGGCTGGTTTCGAACTCCTGACCTTGAGCGATCCGCCCGCCTCGGCCTCCCAGAGTGCTAGGATTACAGGCGTGAGCCACCACGCCCGGCCTACTTATTTATTCTTTCATCAAACATTTGCCATCCTAGCCTATTGGCCCCCATGACCTGGTCAGGAGGCAGAGCCCACTCAGGTAACCACACAGATATGTATTTAAAGGTGTTTACTTACGGGGCCATGTCATCTGAAGTCAAGTGCAAGTACATACACGGGAACCTGACGGAGCTGGGGGGCAGGGCAACTAGCTGGCCACTGAACTGAGACGGAGGTCGGAAGGGTTGAGCAGGTGTTGAACAGGGTGATTGCACTCCCAGTGCATGGAACAGCTTGTGCAAAGGCCATGAGGTGGGTGAGGCGGTCACATTCATTTCTGGGACTGAAAGAAGCAGAGTGCAGAGAGTGAAGGGTCTGAGAGAAAGGTCTGAGATGAGAACCAAGGGTTCAGCAGGGCCACACCTTGGAGCCTTGTGGGCCATTGTAGGGACACTGACCTTTAAACTAAGAGCACAGGGTAACCCTTGACAGAATAGTGAGATTAAATGAGATATATCACGTAAAGTTCTTAACTCATGGTTAGTGCTCAATAAATGTTGTTACTATTATTATTATTGTTTTTATTATTTTCTCACTTTCTCCACCCTCTAGCTGTCAGGTCAGAGAATCCCCTTTGATCGCCAAAGACCCTGATCAGGCTGGGCCAGCTGCGTTCCATGACTAGGAAGAACCTCAGAAATGGCCCCATTGTTTGCAGGAAATGGAGCGCAAATCCAGAGAGTGTCCACAACTCGCCCCAAGGTCCCCAGAAAGGTAGTGCTGGGACTTGCACCCAGGGCTCTTTCACCCCGTCCCTGCTGCTAGAACCAAGTCCTCGTAATCTCCCTGCTCTGTCTGAAACCCTCAATGGCTCCCCACTGCCTCCGAATGTCCACAGCCCGGCATTCAAGGCCTCTGCTTGGGGTTCTCTCTCTCTCCCCAGACATCAACCCACACTGGAGCAAGGAGCACTGCTCCACGTTCCCAGAGGCCATGAAGACACCGCCGCACATTTACTGGCACGGGTCCCCCACTGCGATGCCAGCAGTGGCAGTGTTGCTGCAGCCCGTGGTGCCACCTTTCTTCCTGTATGAGCTCCGATCTCTGCTGTAACAGCTTCCCACCCACTTAGTAGCTTAAAACAACACAAATTTATTATCCTATAGTTCCGGAGGATGGAAGTGCAAAATGGGTCTCACTGGGCTACAGTCAAAGTGTTGGCAGGTGCTGCGTTTTTTCTCGGGGCTCTAGGAGAGGATTCTTTTCCCTTCCTTTTCCAGCTCCCAGAGGCCACCTGCATTCCTTGGTGCGTGGCCCCTTCCTCCACCTTCAGAGACAGCAATGTAGGGCTGAGTCCTTCCCACGCGGTGTCTCTCGGCTCTTCTGTCTTCCTCTTTGGCATGGAAGGACCTAAGCCGGGCTATTCTCCCTGTTTTAGGTCAGCTGATCAACAACCTTAATTCCATCTGCTCCCTCCATTCCCCTTTGCTGTGAAGCTGGCAACACGTGATCGCAGGATCAGGTTGTGGATGTCTCTGGGGAAGGTTATTATTACTATTCTTCGGCACCACACCGCCCCTCCCCCTCTCTTGCCAGGGCCTCACCTTCCTTGCCAGGCAGGTGCCCCCGGGCAGGTGGCCGGGAGGAGGTGCGTGCTGCCCACGCTTCTGGGGAAGAAGCAAGGGTTCCCAACCACACACCTTTGGGGAGTGTTTGCAGTTTATAAAGGGCTTCCACATTCTTGGGGGTTACTGTTATTTGTTCTACCCCACATCTGAGAAAAGCACGGTGAGAGAGGTCAAGTGGCTAGACCAAGGTCACAGGGCCAGGAATGGACGTGAACATTGCTGGGTCAGCCCCAGGCCTGACCCCAGCTCTCCTCTTCCTTCTCCAGCCCTGAAACAGCCCATCGTAATGACTTTCCAAGGCCACTCCAAGTGAGTCCTGTGGCCAATATGCCCTTATTTCTGGCTTCTTGCCAAAAGTCATGGGGTCACACTTGAAAGACTTCCTCAAACCCTGCAAGCGATGGCTCTGGAGGTTTCTGCTTGAATTAGAAGCTGGAGCTGTTTCCCATGTGCTGCCAGTGGGGCTGTACTACCTGCAGGTTTCCAGGAGAGCTATTTGTCATGATGTTTCAAAAGCCATGATGATATGAGCTCCTTTTACCCGTGGATGCCACAGAAAGAAAATAGACAAAGGTGCAGAAATGTATGAACTAGGCCGTACATCACAGTATGGTGTCGAACAGCAAAATATCCGAGCTACCCGAGACGTCCATCCACAGGGCCTTAATTAAACAAAATGATGCAGCCAGTGTTGTAGCACTACATACTCCTTAAAAATGACAATGTAGCTCCCTATTTATGGATGTGCCAAGGTGTCCTGAAGTACACAAAAATTGCTCCACTTCATTAGTCACCAGGGAAATGAAAAATTAAAGCCACAATGAGATACCACTGCACACCTATTAAATAGCTCAAATTAAAAAGACTGACCAGCCGGGCGAGGTGGCTCATGCTTGTAATCCTAGCATTTTGAGAGGCCAAGATGGGAGGATTGCTTGAGGCCAGGAGTTCAAGACCAGCTGGGGCAACATAATGAAACCCCATCTCTACAAAACATAAAAAATTAGCTGGGCATGGTGGTGCGGTCTCTGTAGTCCCAGCTACTGGGGAGGCTGAGGCAGGAGGATAGCTTGAGCCCAGGCGTTCAAGGCTGCAGTGAGCTATGATTGGGCCACTGCACTCCAGCCTGGGTAACAGAGCAAGACCCAGTCTCAAAAAACAAATAAACAGAAGACTGACCGTATCAAATATTTGCAAGGACGTGAAGTCCCTGGAACTTGTATATGCTGCTGGGGGAAGGTACACAATGATATAACCACTTTAGGAAATAGTTTGGTGGTTAAACATAAGCTTTCCATATGATTCAGCTGTTCCACTTGTAGGTATTTACTCAAGAGAAACAATACTCCATGCAGAAACTTCTATATAAATGTTTCTAGCAGCTTTATTTGTAATGGCCCCAAATTGGAAACAACTCAAATGTTCACCAGCCAGCGAGTGAATAAACTAACTGTGATGTCTCCATACAATGGAATACCGCTTAGCCATAAAGAGGAGTGAACGGTTAATACACTCGACAACATGGGTGAATCTCAGAAATAATCATGCTAAGCGAAAGAAACAAGACAAAAAATATGTATGATTCCATTTATATAAAATTCTAGGGACTGCAAACTAATCATAGCGACAAAATGCAGGACCCGTGGTTGCCGGGGAAAGTGTGTGGCAGGAGGGATTGCCAAGGGGTGCAAGTAAACTTTTGGGGTGCATGGCTCTCTCAATTGTAGAGATGGGTTCGTGGTGCACACACATATGTTGAACTGTATGTACTTCAAATACGTGTGATTTATTCCAAGTCAATTATACCTCAATAAAGCCATTTTTGAGAAAAGATGGCCTCTGGATACATTGCTAAAGAAAACAAACAAAAAACAAAAAAAGCAGGTTCTGACGGTATGTACAGTTGATTTCCTTTGTGGAAAAAAAAAGCGTTTGTGCGTGTGTTTTCTGGGTGATGGGATCCGGAGGTGAAGTAAGCTTTTTTCTTTAAAGTATTCTGCATTTGAGTAATGCTTTTTAAAAATCACATGTCTGCATTTATATTTATAATAAATAAAGCAATTTCCATTCTGCAAGAGGAAAACAAAACAAGTGCCCTAAGCAGGGCCTGGGCCCTGCTGACCTCATGAGCCTCCTCTGCCGAGGCTGGTCCTGTCCACAGAGACAGGAGTTGACACAGTCGCGAGCGCTTCCTGTGCTGGGGCAGCTGGGCTCTTCCCAGGCTCACAGGGGGCCCCAGGGCAGTGATGGGAGCAGCTGAGCAGATGCTTCCCGGAAGGCCCCGGGGTCAGCTTCAGCTAGACCAGTAAATCACCCGGTGGTGCCGCGGGCCTGTGCTGGCTGCCGCAGGGGCTGGAGCATTTCCTCCGCAGAGGCAGGACCAACGGGGCAGGGAAACCCTCGCAGTCGGTTTGGATGAGAGTGGGAGCTCATTCATGCTTAGCTTTAAGGGGCTGGGGGATTTACTGTCTGGAGAAAGAGGCAGCTGGTGGAGAGGGCAGGCAGTATCACCCAGCTTCCAAGGGACCCAAACAGAGAACTGGAAAACTATCAGGACTCGCCAGAGTTCTTAGTGCCAAGGACTATCTGCTTCATTCTCTGTTTTTCTGGGCACGTGGCTACTCTTGTTGGGTAGTTCATATGCCAATGAAGACTACTTCTGAGTCCAGATCCCCTGGATAGAATGTGCTTGGCCCATCTTGGGGTAGGTGGCACCCAGTCAGCCAATGGGGTAGAGTCAAATACACTAAGATGCCTCCTAAGGAATTCTCCAGGGCTTCTCAGAGAAGGGGCAGGTGTGGGCTGGGTGGCTCCCCAAAAGCTGTCCACTATACTCTGCGAACAGAGAAAATCTGATTGGGTGGTTAAGCTGCCAGACCACATGATGCCTCCCTATGTGGCAGCTGTCCTGAGGGGCCCGAGCATGGAAAGCCAGACTGGTCCAAACTCCCTCCCAGGGAGAGGTTCCCCACCCAGGTTCTGTGCTATAGCACATCCTTGGTGACAGCTGCGTGGACACCTGCCCCAGTGTAGCAAAGCTCTGCCCCAACAGAGTGATGGCAAAAGGAATCTGACCCGAGTTCCACAGGGAAAGGCAGGCTCTCGTCTGTAGGAGCAGGTGTGGAAAAATATACACAGAGCCAGCCATCGAGCCAGGGCAATGTGGATAGTGGTGCAGTCATCAGCTCCTGAGCAGCTTGTCGTCACTGTCATCAGAACTACAATCCCATGGCTGCAACACTGACATGAAAACAACCATGACAAAAAGCATGCTTGCGACATGCTAAGCAATTCTCATGCAGGAGGATGCTGGGTAGCAACAACCAGTGCCTGCGACAGATGGAAACTTGGAGACCCTCGTCTAACCACTAGCATGTAACACCAACATTAGCACTCATCTAGCACCTTCTACAGACCAGGCACCAATTCCAAGTACATATGTAACGCTCCTAACAACCCTAACAATCAGATAGGTACTATTATCCCCATTTTACCGATGGCACAACAAAGGTGCAGAGAGATTTAGTAACTTGCCCTAGTTGACAGAGACAGGATTCAAACCTGGGCAGCCTGGCTCTGACGTTATGCTTGTTTCCACCACTACACTGTCCTCTGGGCACTGGCACATGCCTGATGCTGTTCCAGGTGCTGGGACACAGACCAAGACCCAGATCCTGTGGCCTTACTGCCTGGGGGGAGAGAGACATAAATAACAATGGCCCACAGGATGAACTGTCATTGTTGTTTTAAATGCTTCAAGCTTGATACCCTAAGAGTATCTAGAAAGGGAGCATCTTTTCCTGGAGGGCTCCGGGAGGGCTTCCCAGCAGAAGTGACTTGATGTTGAGGTCTAATGAGTGACAAGGAGTGGGCCAGAGCAGACGGTGAGGATGGGGCATGTGACAGAAAGAGGTCCAGGTGAGAGGAAACAGCACGGACAGCACACCCAAATCAGGTAAGCCCTCTGCCGAAGGTCACGAAGGGCAATGGTAACAGGGCATGGGAAGGATGCTGGCCTGCCAGGTGACTGGCCACTCTCCCTGTGACCCCACCCCACCTCCCTACCAGCAATCACAGTTGAATGCCTGCAGCTCTCTCTGAGGTGGCAGCAGGACAAAATCAGATATGGTGGATGTGTCCAGGAGACGTTCGCTACCAAGTGGCCCGGAAGGACGTTAATCACTTCAGTGCTCGGTTTGCAGGAGTCATGATGATTCAGGGAAAAGGCTGCTCGCTGGACTTTGAAGGGAATTCAGCCGGCCCCGCCACCCACGTGTGGAGATGCTAATCAGCAGGGCCGTGGGCTCTGCTCACCTCCAAAGTGGGGCCCCGGTGGTTTATGCAGAACAGGTCTGGCTTCTCTCCAATGGCTTATTTTGGATATTCTTGGCTTTCCTAAATGAGTTAAAAGGCAAACACTGGGGTTTTTAAGAAGTTCTTTGGCCTCAGCCACCCGATGAATCTTCTTGGCAAAAAGTCAATTTCTGGATCCTGATGGTAGCAGCAGGACTGTCCCCATGAGAGGCTGGGCCACTCTCACGGTTGGGCACTGCTTGGCGAGGCAAGACGACTATTAGGGCTCACGTCTACCAGCTGAGCGAAGACCGCAGCGACGAGACGATCGTGACGGCGAGGGTAGGAGAACCAGCCCCCTCCTACCTCTGGGCAAAGCTGGCTTTTCCCTCCTGTAGGGAACATTAAAAATGTTCCTGCCCTTTGGCCCAGAGGTTCTACTTCTGGAAATTTCCCCAAGGCCCTCCCCACAGTGCACAGGGAGCATTTACAAGGGTGCTTACTGTAGTGTGGTTTAAAATTGTAAAATACTGCAAACACCCCAAACATATCCTGGTGGAACTGGGTAAATCCAGTGTGGATGCCTTCACCACGGATGACTGTACACTGAGAAGAGAATGTTCTGACAAGGAGAAGCCTCTAAGAGTCACTGGTAGGTAAAATAAAACAGAACAATGTGTATCATGTTTTCCCATCTTTGTTTTTAATAAAAATAACAAAAATCAGTTGCATTTCTTATGCACTAAAAATGAACAATCTGAAAAGAAAATTAAAAAACAATTATGTTTACCAAAGCAC
The DNA here is from genome assembly GCA_963574885.1 of Lepilemur ruficaudatus. NCBI lineage: Eukaryota > Metazoa > Chordata > Mammalia > Primates > Lepilemuridae > Lepilemur > Lepilemur ruficaudatus. The sequence continues at coordinate 7,317 of CAUYRT010060233.1, forward strand.
CAAAACAAATAAAATATTTAGGAATCAACCAGAGTGGTGAAAGCTTGTATAGTGAAAACAACAAGGCACTGCCGGAAGAAAAAATTCATGTCTTAAAGAAGACATGAATAAATGGAAACACATCTCATGTTTATAGATTGGAAGACTTAATATTGTTAAGATATTTTTGCTCTCCAAAGTGATCTACAGATTCAGTGCAATTTCTATCAAAATTTCAATCACAGGCTGGGCGCGGTGGCTCACGCCTGTAATCCTAGAACTCTGGGAGGCCGAGGCGGGAGGATCACTCAGGTCAGGAGTTTGAAACCAGCCTGAGCAAGAGCAAGACTCTGTCTCTACTAAAAATAAAAAAGAAATTAATTGGCCAACTAAAAATATATAGAAAAAAAAAATTATCCGGGCATGGTGGCGCATGCCTGTAGTCCCAGCTACTCGGGAGGCTGAGGCAGTAGGATCACTTGAGCCTAGGAGTTTGAGGTTGCTGTGAGCTAGGCTGATGCCACGGCACTCTAGCCCGGGCAACAGAGTGAGACTCTGTCTCAAGAAAAGAAAGAAAAAAAGAAAAAAATCCATCCTAAAATTCATATGGACTCTCAAGGGATCCTGAATAGCCAAAATAATCTAGAAAAAGGACTGAGCTGGAGGACTCACATTCCTGATTTCAAAACTTACTACAACGTTACAGTAATCAAAGCAACATGGTATTGGCACAAAGACAGATGTGCAGACTAATGGAGTAGAACACAGAGAGCCCAGAAATAAACCCTCACATATATTGTCAAAGGGACAATGGTACCAAGATAATTCAATGGAGTAAGAACAATTTTTTCAACAAATGGTGCTACAAAAAAATGCAAATGGTACATACAAAAGAATGAAGTTGGACCCTTGCCTACCTAATACCACATACTGTACAAAAATGAACTCAAATGGATCAAAGACCTAAATATAAGACCAAAGACTACAGAGAAAAAAGTTTCCCAACATTGGATTTGGCAATAATTTCTTGGCTATGACACCAAACGCACAGGCAACAAAAGAAAAATGAGCCAAATTGGACTTCATGAAAATTTAAAAATTTTGTGCATCCAAAGACAATATCAATAGTGTAAAAAGGTGACCCCTAGGTTGATAGAAAACATTTTCAAATCATATATCTGAAAGGGGATTAATATCCAGGACATATAGAGAATTCCCAAAACTAATAAAAGACAAACTACCTGATTCAAAAATGGGCAAAGAACTTGAATAGACAGTTCTCCAAAGATGCTCAACATCATTTAATGCAAATCAAAACTACAATGAGATACTGCCTCACACTCATCAGGATGGTTACTATAAAAACAAAACGAAACCCAAATTACTGATGTTGGAGAGGAGGTGGAGAAGTTGGAGCCCTCGTACACTGTCGGTAAGCACGTGACATGGTGCAGCCACTGTGGAAAACAGCATGGCTATTCCTCAAAAAATTAAAAATAGAATTACCATATGATCCATCAGTTCCATTTCTTGATATATACACAAAAGAATTGAAATCAGGGTCTCAAAGAGATATTTGAATATCCATGTTCACAGCAACCCTATTCACGATAGCTAAACTATGAAAGCAACCCAAGTGTCCATCCACAGATGAACAGATGAGTAAAATGTGGTCTATACGAACAATGGAATATGATTCAGCCTTAAAAAGGAGGAAATTCTGACACGTACGACAACATGGATGAACGTTGAAGACATTATGCTAAGCCAAATAAGTCAGTGACAGAAAGACAAATGCTTATGATCCCCCTTCTGTGAGGTGCTTAGAGATGACAGAATCAGAGACAGAAGGCAGAATGGTGGTTGCCAGGGGCCGGGGTGAAGGGGAAATAGGAGTCAGTGTTTAATGGGTTTAATGGTTAGCAGAGTTTCAGCTCTACACAGTGAAAAGGGATTTAGAAATGGACCGTGGCGATGGTTGCACAACATTGTGAATGTATTTCGTACCACTGACCTGTATACTTAAAAATGGTTAAGATGTAACTTTATGTTACATATGTTCTACACAATAAAAAAATTGGGAAAAAATTATTACTGGAAACTTTGAAAAAAATCATCTGAGAGAATCTACACCACACTGTTAACAGAGGTTATCTCTGGGGAGGGGCATTATGGGCGACTTCCACTTTTTAAACTCTCTGTAGTATAAAATCATGCAATGCTTGAATTTTACAATGATGAACATGTGCTACTTTTGATTTGAGATCTTTCTTCTTCTTCTTCTTTCTCCTCTTTTTTTTTTTTTTTTTTTTTTTTTGAGACAGAGTCTCACTCTGTTGCCCAGGCTAGAGTGCCGTGGCGTTAGCCTAGCTCACAGCAACCTCAAACTCCTGGGCTCAAGTGATCCTCCTGCCTTAGCCTCCAAGTAGCTGGGATTACAGGCATGCACCACCAGGCCGGGCTAATTTTTTCTGTATATTTTTAGTTGACCAATTAATTTCTTTCTATTTTTAGTAGAGACAGGGTCTCGCTCTTGCTCAGGCTGGGTTCAAACTCCTGACCTTGAGCAATCCTCCCGCCTCGGCCTCCCAGAGTGCTAGGATTACAGGCGTGAGCCACCGCGCCCGGCCTTTTCTTTTTTTTAATGTAAGCATTTACTGTTATAAAATTTCCCCTTAGTATTGCTTTATCTGCATGCCATAAATTTGGATATGTTGCCTTCATTTTCATTTGTCTCAAGATATTTCCTAATTTCCCATGTGATTTCTTCTTTGACCCATTGGTTGTTTAAGAGTGTGTTGTTTAATTTCTCATATTTGTGAATTTTCTGGTTTTCCTTCTGCTATTGATTTCTAGTTTTATTTTATTGTGGAACATGTGCTATTTTTTAAAACCAGAAAAGCAGTGATTAAAAGGGAAGAAGAATATCTTGATAGCATGGTGTTTAAGAGTTCAGGCTCAGAATCCAAATTGTCTGGATTTGAAGTTAGTGCCATTATTTACTACCCATGTGACCCTGAGCATGATGTTGCCTCTCTGCCTCAGTTTCTTCACCTGTGAAATGGGACATATCATGTGAGGATTAAAAAAAATTAATAATCAAAAAACCTTAGATCAATGCCTGGGGTACATATTAAGAATTCAGTAAAGTGTTAGCTGTATTGATGGTGAGGAGGAGGAAGAGGAGGAGACAGTGGCGATAGTACAGACTGGGGGTACAGTCTCAAGCACACGCATTGAGCTCCCTGCCCTCCCACTTTAACACTTACCCTGTGGAAGGTTAGTGCCAACGGGTCCAGTTGTTCATTTGTTTGCTCTTTGATTCAACAGTCACTCACTGGCCCTATTATGCGCCAGGCCCTGGGCTGGGGGCAGACTTAACCTTGCTGTGCCTTTATTCCCTTATCCGTGAAGTGGGCTGACAGTACCCCGGGAAGGCTGCTGTTGGCATTTGAGGAGACTTTACAAGCACAGTGTGCCAGGCATGGCTCCCAGCGCAAGGTCAATACAGAAGCCGTTGTAGGTGTTTAGAGAATTGAGAACATCATGATCTTCTTTAAAGCCAATTTGTGCCTCTGTTTCCTGATCTCTAAAATGGGAATAATCAGTGAGGCGTGTTGGCTCATGCCTGTAATCCTACGGGTCTGGTCTCCAACTCCCGGCCTCAGGGAATCCTCCTGCCTTGGGCCTCCCAAAGTGCTAGGATTACATGTGTGAGCCACCATGCCTTGCTGATTATTCCCATTTCAGAGATCAGGAGACAGAGGCATAAAGCAGTTAAGTGACTTATTCAGGGTCACACAGCCAAGAAGTGGCAGAACCGGAATTTGAATCCTGGGCCATACTTGTTGAATGAAGCAAGGAAGGGAAAGGGGAGGTGCAGCATCTCTCGAATCTTTAGGTCTGAAATGCAGAATCGGAGAGCAGGGCCCTGAGCAGACATCAACCCTTGCCTGTGGCTCCACAAGTGAGGACTGAGGTCTGGGAGGGTAGGACCTGAAGGCCAAACAGGAAATTAAAATCCAGGGTTCCCAGCTCCCAGCCCTGTGGTCCCGGCAGTTAGGAGTTCGGGATGTATGGGGAACCCTTGACAGTGTTAAATTCCCTACTGTCGCTGGACATTCCTCATGAGCAGAAAAGGCAGGTCACAAAACAGTGTGATGTTAATAGTCAGCCTTTTTTTTTTTTGAGACAGAGTCTCACTTTGTTGCCGGGGCTAGAGTGCTGTGGCGTCAGCCTAGCTCACAGGAACCTCAAACTCCTGGGCTCAAGCGATCCTCCTGCCTCAGCCTCCCAAGTAGCTGGGACTACAGGCATGCGCCACCATGCCCGGCTAATTTTTTACATATTTTTTTTAGTTGGCCAATTAATTTCTTTCTATTTATAGTAGAGACGGGGTCTTGCTCTTGCTCAGGCTGGTCTTGAACTCCTGACCTTGAGAGATCCTCCCACCTCGGCCTCCCAGAGTGCTAGGATTACAGGCGTGAGCCACCGTGCCTGGCCAATAGCAGCTTTTGATGAGTGCTTCCCGGTTGCCAGGGAATTCAGGAAGCCCTTTACGTACACTGCTACCTCGGAATCAAGTCCTCAGAAGAATTCCATGAGGCTTGTATGGCCACTAAACCCACTTTACAGCTGTAAAAACTGAGGCTCAGAGATGCCAAGCAACTGGCTCCAGGCCCCAGAGCTTGGGTGGCGGAGGCTGGGACTCATAGCGTGGTTGGATCTCCAGTCCCCGCTGCTCACCTGCACCCCTACTGTGGCTACCCGCCCCAAGGCCTTCCCCCTACATGCCACCTCTGATGCTTTTCATGTTTAAAAACCATAGCTGTTGGGAGGGGTGTGGAGAGAAGTTGGTTAATGAGCACAGGAATATGGTTAGGTAGAAGGAATGAGTTCCAGTGTTCAATAGTACAGTAGGGTGACTATTGCTATAACAATTTATTGTATATTTCAAAATAGCTAGAAGGGAAGAATTTGTAATGTTCCCAACACGAAGAAAAGATAAGTGAGGTGATGGATGTCCCAATTAACCCGATTTGATCATGACACATTGTATGCGTGTATCATAATATCACATGTACCCCAAAAATATGAACTATGATATAGCAATAAAAAACAAAACCAAACAATAGCCGTTGCTGATAGTAACACCAGGGACTGTGACTAAGATTTCAGAAAGTAGGCAGAGCTCGGCCAGGTCTAAAGGGCCATGTGCATGCAGGTACTTAAGCGGACAGGGAGGTGACCTGGGAACATCCCTCTTTGGTAAACATGGCCCTGATCACCGGGTGAAAGGTGTTGGGCTCCTGCCAGGTTATGTAAACGCCGTGCCGGCCTGCTGACGCCAGGCCTGCCGGCTGGGGGGTTTGAGAAGGTCCGGAAGACCAAGTCTAGGCTCAGGAGGTCTCCTCTGAGGTGCCCAGCACACGATCAGGCTGCCCAAGAAAGGCCTCAGACAACCGTCTCCTCCACTCCCGTTAGGGCCAGCTAGGCCCCAGGGACGCTTCCCAGAAATGGGACTTTTGCTCACCCTTTGGGAAGCCCCTCTGTCGCTCTTTGTGGCTTTGGTTTGACCCTGCACCGAAGGAATTCAGCGCGACTCCACTTCCTACGTGGCTCCGTGCCGTGCACTTTTCCCTTGTAACTTATGTAACTGTGCAAAGAAGGTGTCATTATCCCCATTTTACAGGTGAGGACACTGAAGGGGAAAGAGGTTAATGACTTGCTTGAAGCAATAGGGCCAGGGAGTGGCAGGGCTGGGATTTGAACCCAGGTCACCTTAGGCAGGAGAAAGGCCCTAGGAACTGTGTGCTCCTGAAGCATTTTGAGACCGAGGTGGCAGGTGGAGAAGGGACAGTTGAGGGAGCTAAATTCCTGAATCCTACGGGGAGGCAAAGGCCATGTGGGGAGCTGGTCTGGAATAATCACACCACCGTCTTTCTAATACCTTCCATGGCTCCCCATTACTTTTAGGATGAAGCACATCATTAATATGACCTACAAGGCCCTGTAGTAGGATTGGGCCTGTTTACCTCTGGAGCCTTGCCCTTGCCTCTGGCAGATCTTGGGCTCCTGCATTCTCTCCTGCCATGGGACAGCTCAGACTGTCCTCTCTACCAACTCCCCTTTCTCCTGGCTGGCTTCTACTCATGCTACTTTCTCAGGGAAGCCTGCTCTGACCACCCACACCAGGTCAGGCCTCTGTGTTCCCACTTCTTCCTGAACTCCTGCTCCCCTCCCCATCCAGGTATATCACCACACTGTCATTGCTTGGGCCACATCCACATGCCCCTCATTGCAGCTCCAGTTCCAGAGCAGATGGTGGGATAAACCCCTGTGAATGAAAAATGAACAAATGAAGTGAATGAACGAAGTGCCCGGCAGATCTTGGGAGGCTGAGGGAGGAGGCAGACACAGGGCGAGGATGGGGAGGCTGCTGGGGGCTGACCTACAGCTTGCATGAAGGACGGTAACACCAGGGCAGGGCCGGCTCCCAGGGTCAGGGAACAGGCTGAAGAATGTGGACGCTGCCCTGTCAGCGACTCAAAGTCCTAGGCTGAGGGCACGCGGGAGCCAAAGGCCTGGTTTAAGAAGGGAAAGCTGGCGTCAAAGCTGAAGGGGCAGACGGGCGCAGCTCTGGGAAAGCCACCCGGGGGGTCTCTGTACACAATATAAACGGGGTGAACACACTGTCACGTTTCAACCCGGGAATCTGGCCTGATTTTGCAGTGTTGGGGCACACACTCTCAAACCAAATCTGCCCAACGACCCCAGGAAACAGGGACCAGTGTGGGCCCCACTGAACAGAAGGGGAAACTGAGGCTTAGAAAGATGGAATGTCCTGCCCTAAGTTTCATAGGGACTCTCCAGCCCCCGCCTAATAACAACAATGTATTGCAACTTGCTCAGAAGTATAGAAAATCTACACCTGCACTGTCCAATAGTCTGGTCGTTAGCCACGTGTGGCTACTTAAATTTTAAATTAGAATTAAGTGAAATTTAAAACTCAATTCCTCAGTCACACTAGCCACACTTCAAGTGCTCAATAGCCCCACGTGGCTAGTGGTTACCATATTGGACAGTGCAGATATGGAACATTTCTATCACTGAGGAAAGTTCTACTGGATAGTGGTGGTCTAGACCATGCAGGTGGACAGGTCCTCAGAGGCTAATTCAATGCTCATCATTAACAGAGAAAGAGAGGCAGGAACTGAGTGGTTCAAAGTCACATAGTGAATCAGTAGCAGAGGTGGAAGTCAAAACCTGACTCCCAACCCAGTGCTCTCTCCATTGAAGTAGATTGACTCCTGTCTCTTAGCTGGGGCTTGGTAAGTGGCTTCTGTGAGGCAAAAAGACACCATAAATTGTCTAAAGACAATTGATTCAGTGGAAGCAATACTGTAACATATATAACAGAGCTTGACATCCACAATATGTAATAAGCCACTACAAATAAATAACAAAAAGATGACTACCCCAATTAAAAGATGGACAAGCCGGGCGCGGTGGCTCACGCCTGTAATCCTAGCACTCTGGGAGGCTGAGGCGGGCGGATCGCTCAAGGTCAGGAGTTCGAAACCAGCCTGAGCAAGAGTGAGACCCCGTCTCTACTATAAATAGAAAGAAATTCATTG
>CAUYRT010060234.1:0-21436 GCA_963574885.1 Lepilemur ruficaudatus
TTTCTCTTTCATTATCAATAACCCTTTCATGTTCCAGTGTTATCACAGCTGTGTTGTGGGAAAGAAACGGAACGAGTTTATCTCCATTTGGGGCCAGAGCTCTGAAGAAGAAGAGATCCTTCTAGGCTGGCCTAAAACAGCTCCAAAAAGAAGATGATGTTTGGGAAGGTGGGTGTCAGGATGACAAGGACCCACCCGTCCTTCCTCGAGATTCTTTCTTCCTTGATTCAATTTCTTTTAAGAAAGGCAACATTTTGCCCCGATGTGTTGTCTTTGGCCAGCTTGGCCCTGCTGCTTCCCACAGCGCAGTGAGAACTGAAGCACGCGTGTGGCACCGACTGCGCCTCTGCGCCTGCCGTCTGATCACAGGACGTCAGCGCACCGTCCCCACTGGGCCATCAGACTCAGACGGGGGCGGAGGAGATGGAGCCGCCCAAGTGACAGGAACCCGTGCTCCCGACCGCTCTGGAGACACGTCACACAAGTGTGTGCTGTGGCGTCGGTGTTGCTGGGCGACCACACGAATATTGGTAGCACAGGGTCACCAGCTAAGCGCAAAACGGTCTGGGCTTCCTGACACCCGCTGGCTTTAAGTCAGCTTAAAAACCTTTCAGCTGACGCTCCCGCAAGCAGATACTCTCAGAAAAGGGGCCATACAGGGTGCACGAGGGGAGGGCGCACTCGGCCGTGTCACGCACGGAGGCAGCCCAGAGCGCTCCCGGCCTCATTCAGCTCTGCCTGGGTTTCCGCATTTGGATGTCTGCACAGGCAGCTCGTGTTTCTATCCTTCGCTGAGAAGTTGGTGGCTGTGGCCGGCATTCGGAAACATTCTTTGCTTTGCAACTCAGTGCATAATAGCATATTCTAAAATTTTACGTCAGATTTAATTAGAAACAAATTTCACACCACATTCATCTACTTGATCTCGCTCCCGGACCCCCATGGGGGCATTTTGTCATAGATCTTTTTCTCAAGAGCAACCAAAACCTCCCAGCACTGCAGACGCAGAGAACGCCGGCCCTGGAGTTGGACGGGCCTGCTTGAGCCCTGCTTTAACTCCACAGGCCACGCTGAGGCAGGGCACTGAGCCATGCTGGCCTTCATTTGCCCATCTGTGAAATGGGCGTGGCGCCACCCTGCTGAGAGCAGCCGTGAGGACCAATGGTTACCTGCGTGACGCACCCAGCCAAGTGCCTGGCCCAGCGTCAGCCCAACAGGTAACACAAACTACTTTTGGAAATAAATATTAGCCGTTTATGCCATCATGACATACTTTCCACCTCCCAGGGGACCTCCACTTAAGATGTTCTGGTCCCTACTAGAGCAGGTGGCGGCCACGTGTCCTGGCGGGAGCTCAGCAGACGTGGCCCCTTCCTGCTCCCACAGCGTGACCCCCAGTGGGGCTGTTCGAAGCAGGTTGGTCTGAGTGCAACTCGGGGCTGACAGGCGACTCACGACCTGGGGCTTCTCCCATAAAATGTATCTCTCTGAGGAGTCCGTGGGGCTGCGCTCCAGGTCAGGCCCCGCAGGGAAAGTGCTGGGGCCCTGCCGCCAGGAGCACCTTGCGGCTCAAAGCAGGCCTCAAATCGTGTGCGTGTGTGTGTGGGGGATATGTGATGTGTGTGTATGCATGTGTGTGTGTGATGTGGCTTGGTGTGTGTGATGTGAGTGAGCGGTGCGTGTGTGGTGCGTATTCGGGGTGGCATGTGGCATGCTTGCTGTGTGTGGTGTAGTGCATGTGCCTGTGCTGTGCCGTGCACGGTGTGGGGTGTGCGTGTCTGAGGAATAAGATGTGTATCCGTGGTTTGGTGTGCACGTGATACGTGCGTGGTGTGGTGTGTGTGTCTCTGGCGTGCATGGGATGTGTGTGTGCACGCGTGTGCGTGTGTGCGCGAGTGCAGGTGTGCTGTTCTCGGCTTTGCAAAGCAGGGGCGCTCCCGGGCTGTCCTGCTGCAGCGCCTCGGCCCCTGGCCCCCGTGCCTTCTGGATCTTCGAGCGGCATCTCGGAGAGACGTAAGCCTGCGATGGCAGGATGCCAGCTGCATCCTTCTTCACAGCAGACCAGCATTTCCTGAGCTCCACAGTGAGAGACCCACCCTTTCCTGGCCTGAATGTTTACTCCTTTTCCTGGTGTCCCGGGACTCAAGCCGCGCTCCCGCCGCTTATCCAGCAGCAGCCTGGGTCGCGCCACTGCTCCCAGGGGCCTGTGGGCTCTGCCAGGCAGACTGAGGCAGGGCCTGCACGTGAACTTGGCCTCGTTCTCGCCTGGCGCCCTGCAGGTTCTCCCAAGTACCCTTCCACAGGTCTGTCTGGGATCAACTGAGCCTTTTGTGGCTGGTGTTTCCATCCCCAGAGTGTCATCTGCAGTGTGAAGGGCCTTACAGGCCACCAGCGAGAACACTGCACGTCAAATTTCCTCTAGTTGGGCACCCAGGTAATTTGCTGCATTGGCAGATGAACTGTCAACCCCAGGACAGACGTCTGTCATTGGACACTCAGCAGGGAGCTACCTCCCATCTCCTGCCCTTGGTGGGCTTTGATCCACTGTTATTTTCAAGGCAGAGAAACAGATCGCACAGAGCAGTTTTGAAATGAAGACTCCAGAACTAAGTGCAGCGTTGGCGAGCCATGTCCCACTCCTCCGCTAATCCCAAGCCGCGCGCTCTGTGCTCCTGCAGAGGAGGGACCTGTGCGCACATGCCCCCAGCCAGAGACCCCGTCTGAAGCCCAGAGTTTGGCACCAAATGGGGCTTGGCCTCCTCGCATTCCTTGTGACACAGGAAGTCATGTTGCTGTGAGCCAGGCTGACGCCACGGCACTCACTCTAGCCCGGGCAACAGAGTGAGACTCTGTCTCAAAAAAAAAAAAAAAAATTTATAAGCAATAGGATACAGTCATTGTGACAACACGGATGGGCCCAGAGGATACTGTGCTAAGCGATGTACGCCAGCTGCAGGGAGACAAAGCCGCGTGCTCTTTCTCACAGGCGGAATCTGAAAACGCTGACCCTGGAGGGGCAGAGAGTGCAGCGGCGGCTACTAGGGCCGGGGGCCGGGGCGGGGCGATGCTGGTCCAAGGGCACAGTGTTTCCGTCAGACGGGAGGGTGAGTCAAGACAGCTCTTGTACAACATGGGGACTATGGTTAATCACAGTGCATTGGATACTGGAAAATTGCAAAGATTCAAGCTTCCTCACCATAAGAAAATCAGTGTGTGAGGTGCTGGCATGCGAATCAGCTTGATTTAATCATTTTGCAATGCATACATCTATTAATATCAAAACTTCACATTGTACACCATAATACAGGGTGTCCCAAAAGTCTGCATACAAAGGAAAAATTTTGTAATGAATATTTTGTAAATAAACATACATTTAGGTACAACTTCCTATTTTCCCTATGTATGGCGACTTTTTGGGACACCCTATATATGTACGATTTATATTTGTCAATTAAACCTTAATAAAGCTCAAAGAAAGAGTATAGTTCTGATAAAGCACTTCAACTTCTTACTCTTGCCTCCTGGAAGTAGGCCACAGGGACGCTTCCCCCTGAGATAGGAAACAGAGAGAGAGGCAGGAAAGAGATTGATTATTTAAAACCGAAAAAGAAAGACAAGTTCTCATGGCGGAGTCAGACGTCGACTGCTGGGCCCCCAACTCGGTTCTGTTCTCGCTGATGTGTGGCCTTGAACGTGTTACTTGACCCGTGTGAGCCTCAGTTTCCTCCCCTGCGATACACAGGGAGTGACTTGCTCGCGGGGTCGCGTGGGGATGAAAGGAGTCGCTGTACAGAATGGACGCTGGATAAGGGCGTGGGAAACGCTGTGATCCTGAAACTTCCTTTCCCCTGCTGGGACTCCAGAGCCTGAACTGCCGGCCGCTGAGGGCTCGATCCACCCCCGTTTTCTCTCCCTGCCGGGATTCTGCCATTCCAGACAAAAGTCTGCTTCTCCTCATCGCAAAGATCTCCAAAACACGAGAGCCCACCTACTCCTCAGTTATCTGATTGGTAATAGTCCTTCTGCTCAGAAAGTTTTCCTTATAAGTAAATGAACCTCTCTTCTGGAAATTAAAGCCATTTCCTCTCACGTAAGCCGCGCACAGACAGAGAAGTGCTTTTCTCCTTAAAATAACTCTCCTATATTTAAATGCTCTATTAAATCCCTTTTCTGGCTTTTCTTCTCCTGGAGAGAATTGGAATCATTTAACTTTTCTCTGGGGCTCGTTCCTCTCACCTGCCTGAATGGTTCTCGTCTCCTTGTTTTCTGTGACATCACTCCTACAAACCTGCGCCACCGCGGCGATGCGTGAGCTGTGACGACTCTCCCTGGGAGCCCTGGAGGGACAGGTCGCTGCGTCACCCCTGCCTGCTGCATCCCTGTGCTTGGTGCCCTGCCTGTGTTCACGGCCACAGTCAACAACACTGATCAGTGGCGCCCACATCTTAATTAAGGGGATGTTTCTCGACCTTCTTTTATATCTTATCATTTTCTTCTGCTTGTCACTCTCTGCCGTTTCTGGATGCTATTATTTTTTTGAGTCTGTCCAAGGTTGTAGGCCCACATATAAATATGGACTCATCCTAAAATCTAATCTAATGGACACCTGACTCTATACCCCAGGACTCGTCATGATGCCCGGCTCAGAGCAGATCCGGCAAAGAATACCTCGTTAGGCCAATTTACAAAGTTACCCCTAACAATATTGGGTATCAGGGATGTTTAGGACCAAGGTAGGGTCCATGGTAATGTTCTTTGGTGGGCGTCCTCTGTGCCATACTCCCCGATGACCCGGCCATGCAGGGTGCCTGCCGATGACTGTCTTGGGTGGTGTGTGCCCATGTGGAAACGTGGTGCCCAGGCTGTCAACCCCAGTGTCACTTTATCTCAGAGCTGGAGACTCTTGAGAAGCAGTTGGGAAGCCCCACAAAGGGAAAACTTGCTGTGCTCAGGGCCCGGATGCCGTTCCCATGAGCTCTTTGGAGAGACATGGAGGGGAAAGTGGGACACAGTGAAACCCAATCGACAATTACAGTGTCTCCTGACTTCAGCTCGGTGGAAATTATTGATTCAAGTCACGCTTTCCACCGGGCCACTGTCTGTGAGCAGTGTTCTTAAAAAAGAATTACACAGCCACTTGCTAGATATCTACAAGTCAGATTTATTTCCAGCGACTCCCATATGTGTCCCCTCCGCCCCAAATGGCTGGCCCTCCTCCCTGCGCCCTGCTTAGTCTCCTTTCCGTGGTTTTGCTGCTGCTCTTTTCCTGCCAGACGTGGCCTGCCTCTCTCCTCCTGGTCCAGGGACGCCTGTGCAGCACCAACTCCAGCCTGAGCTCCCCTCCTCACCGTCGTTAGTCTCTCTGTTCCCATGTGCAAGTTTTGTCTCCCAGCCACTCGTCGCTGAAGGGGGCCAGGGATCCCCCTTTTTCTAGCCCTTGGTTCCCAAGAAAGCATAGCGTAGAGAAAAGAGCTTTAGACCAGGTCACTCCAAACCCTGCCAATTTCCAGAATCACCTGGATGCTTTTAAAAAGATCTACTGAATCAAAATCTCTGGAGGTAAAACCCAAGAGTCTTCTCTTTAGAAAACAAGGCTGCCTGGCCAGGTGCAGTGGCTCATATCTGTCATCCTAACACTTTGAGAGGCCGAGGCAGGAGGATCACTTGAGGCCAGGAGTTCAAGATCAGCCTGGGCCACACAGTGAAATCCTGCCTGTACAAAAAATACCAAAAAAACAAAACTCCTTAGCCGGGAGTGGTGGCATGCAAGTGTAGTCCCAGATAGTGGGGAGTTGAGGCAGGAAGATCACTTGAGTGCAGGAGTTTGAGGCTGCAGTGAGCTATGATCAGGCCACTGCACTCCAGCCCGGGCAGCAGCAGAGTGAGACCCAGTCTCCAAAAAATAAAAAACAGTCTTGCCTTAATTAATTCTGATGATAAGTCGAGTTTGAGAGCTACCAAAAATATGTGAGAGGAGTTTGTGTCAAGTCAGATTCTTAGTACTTCGATTGTAGAACCCAAGAGACTTGGGCTAGGTCCCCAAATCCAAAAAGCTTTCTTCCTAAGAAGCAGTCTGCAAGTTCATGCATCGGAGCCCATGGGAACATCTGGCCGCCATGACACTGTGTGCATTGAGATGCTGGCTTTTGTTCCCTGGAGGTACTTGGGTATTTACTTATCTTTATATCCTGCCTCACATCCACTTCCAGCCTGAATACCGCTGCTCTCACCAGGCTGTCAGTCTTGTGTCCCGACAAACAGTGTTTCTTGCGGCGCTCATTCTCCACCCCCCACTTTGAAAGATGGCGCTTCCTTGGCCAGCGCACAGGACAAGTTCTGTTCAGCTTAGTGCTCAGGAATAGCTTTGTTCATGACGTGTTTGTCCATTCTCAGAAGGCACATGCCCTGATCACTGTCATGACCACACGCATCACACTTGTCCAGGCAGTGCTACTTAAGTGTGGTGTCGGGCTGGGTGTCATTCATTTATATGGCCACTGTCTAGGCTGCAGGCTCCAGCTGCCAGGTTCCCGCAGCGAGCTTTGCGCAGACTTTTGTCTGCAGCCTTCCTGATCTGTGGCTTGGACTGTTCCATCAGCCGCTGATCTTGGACCTTGGATGTGCTTTATTTAATATGTCCACATAACAAATCTTTTGAGTTTGAAGGCATCAAATTTCACTTCCCATATAATATGCATTTGTTTTATTTTGAATTATCAGGATGACATGATATCAATATCAATAAAACCATTTAGTGAGAACCTAACATGTCTAAGTCAACGTACTAAGGCATCGGGATTTTGAAGATGACTAAGGTAAGGTCCTTGCTCTGGAGAGGGCTGTACTCTTATGGGAGAGACAGAAAACCAGTCATAAAAAAGCAATTTACCAGGCCAGGCAGCAGATGCCAAGTGTCAATTGAATGGCCCAGCCACTAATCCCCGTTAGAATTTGAAGGAAGACTTGGCCATGCAGTCAACTTCACGGGGAACGTACTGCAGCTCACGGCCTGGTGTATAGCAGGTGCTCAATAAATACCTGCCAGGTGAATGCACAAAAGACTGGGTGATGGTAAGATAGGAACTGTGCCTTGAAAGACAGGTAGTGTGCACTCAGAGAAGAAACACACTCTCTCTCTCTCTCACACACACACTCTGCACCGAGGAAGCGTGAGCCTGTTTTACCAGGAGTAACGTGAGTGAGAAATTCAGAAAGACACACTGTCTCGTTAAGGTTAATATTTGTGTTACTGGTGGTAGTCACTTATTCAGCAGCATCTAAACAAATAGCAGTTACCGGGTTTTGTTTATGCCCAGTCTGTAAATTGAACACTCCCTGTGTAGATTCATCGGTTCACAGAATAATAGGGAGGCAAGGCAGGTAACTCTCAACCAGCCGCGCTGTGTACAGTAACCACCTGATTTATTTTGTCTTCAGCTAAGTTGTATCCCACCTCCTTCCAAAACAGGTGGGATGCCAATTAATTTGCAAGCCCCCGTGTAGAAAACAAGACGTCAAGGGGGACAGGACTGGGGCTTAACAAAAACGAAAGGAAGCCAGGCTAATTGTGTTTCCCTGCAGCTTGGGCTAAAAAGAAGCCACACAGGTTGTTTAGAACTAGGAAATACACAAGTTTGGGGAGAAAAAAAAAGAGACTTTTCTCCTGGTCCTAATTTCTGAAGGAAATTTTGTCATGGGGCTTTTCCTAATCCTGGCCCCTTAATGAATTTCTGCTATTCCTGTTTTCACTGCCGGTGGGGCTCTCACTACCCGCTAGACAGCCAACTTCTCATCTGGCGGATGCCGCACGGATCCCCATACACATACTTCTAAAAAATTTAATCCAACAGCTGCCCAGTGAGAGGCCCCGTTGTCTTCCGTTATCTTGGGGGCAGCCCTGTTTTTTGTGCAGCCGATACTTTCCATGGGTGGGTCTTCTCCAGCCCGAGCAAGTCACCGCAACGACAGGAGACCTCCCCAACGGCAGATGAGAAAACCGCACTCCGGGACAACTTTGATCTAGACGCAGGAGCAGGCACGCAGGGCTATCGTCAGCCAGGGCAACTCGAGGAGAGTTAGGAGGCTGGCTTGAGGCTGCACAAGGGGAAGCACCACCCCTGCTCATTGGGGACATTTGTTTTGATCAACCACCGCCTTAGTTGTTTAGAAGCAGCCATGGTGTGGAGGCCGACGCACCGGAGTTGGGGTCCAGGAAGGTATCTCCAGGTCCGGCTCTGCCGTTGCTAGCTGTGCAAATTCCAGCAGGCACTTGACTCCTCCTAGCTTCAGATCCTTCGTCTATTAACCACGGCCGGAAAGGACTCTGCCATCTACTCCACTGACGGCATGGGAGTTGAGGTGAAAGTGTAAAGCATTGAAGAAGAAAGCCGCAGTGTACTATTTAGCCCCAATTTAAAATGGTACATATTCTTATTTCCACATAGGTCACAAAAATTCCAGATTGTCCTGTTCCTCCTGTTTCTTCTTCTTAATACTCCACAGTCTCCACGTTCTCTTCCCTGCGCCTCAGATCCTGGCGGTCGGCTGCTCTCAGTACCGCCTGTCCCCTTCTTGTCCCTACACGACCCTAGACAAGAAAGAAAAGGAAAAGGAAGAGAAGGGAACAGAACAATATTTGCTGCTGTACAAACATCCTTACAGAAACAAAGGCGATCTCACGGAAAGCAATCCGCCTCGCGTCATATCACCTTAACACGTGGACTCGTCCTTCTCCCGCACGGCTTCCAACCCGCCCGCGGGCAGTTACGATTCCCCAATGGCTGTGATCACAGAGTGGGTCCCCCACCTGCCGCTAGTTTGTTTATTTTACATCACTACAGACAGTCCTGAGTTGCCACTTCCAGCCGTAATTATCTCTGCCATTGGTTGCAAACTGCCCCGTGGGGTGAGATGTAGCATGGTGAAAACTGTAATTTTCCTACTGTTGGACACTGAGGTTTATTTTAATGCATAATTCCATCATGAATACCTTGTACGTATACAGCCCTTTCCCCCACCCCTCATGCATTAGACGGGGGAGTGTTTATATTTTTTCCCTCTAAAACCAGCAACATTTCCTAAATTCGCTGCAAGCTGAGTATTCGCCAGCCTTTGCTGTTCTCTCTCTTCCCTTGCTTGATTCTCTGTGAGACCTTCTGGCTGGAAGGCGGGGGTTTAGCTGCTGTTTCTAATCACGACTTTTTCCGTCAGCGCATCTCTTCCAACAGTGCCGCTTTTCTCCAAAAAGGCCGGAAGAGTTTCGCAGATGGCTTGCTAGCCCTCGCTTCGCGGTCGCCGACTCTGCAGACATGGTCTTGTCCACAGCCAGAAGGGGATTCTGCCGAGCCGGGCAAGGTTCTGTCCAGCCGAGAGTGTGCCGGTCCTCCAACCCGGAGCGGAAGTGAAATGAGGTCCGTGTCAATCCGTGTCCAGCCAGGAAAACGGGAACCACTCTAGACCTTTCGAGCAGAGGAAATCTGGCTCAGTGACTCGGCCGCACAGACGAAGGAGCAGCAGAGAGGCTCATCCACGGTGATGGGGCAACCGAGGGATCAGTGAGAGTCGGGAGCACCACCACCCAGGGCTGGAGGACGGGGCCAGCGTCGCTGGTCAGACGCTGGGCTCTGGGGACCTGTCGCAGCAGAGCTGAAGTCACGAAGGAGGGGAGCCCTGCTGAGGACACAACTCGGGCATGTCCGCTGGGGGATACCCTGCCTTTCCCTCTCCCACCAGTGGATCCCAGCTGGAAACCAGAGAGGCAGGGCCTGCGGCACGGGACACGCAGCCCCCCAGTCTGTGATGCACAGCGGCTAGGAAAGACCGAGCCCAAAGCAGACAAGGGGTCAGGACGAAGTCACATGCCAGAGAGTCAGTCAAAATAGCACCAAGGCCAGAAAGAAAGTCCTCTGAGAGAGCTGATCAGGATGCAAATGGGGACAAAGCCATTTTCAGTACCCATGTCACCCATACACGTCTGTGTTCTTAGCTGCAAATGATACCACTTGCTTGTTTGAGCCAAAAAAAAAAAGTTTGTCAAGGGTTTTCAGTAGGTCACAGAATCTCTGGGAGAACAGAGGCAGGTTTGGAGGCTGCATGACCAGGAGCACAATATTAGTGACGCAGGCCAGGCCAACCCCAACCAGGGCCCCAGACTGGCCCTCCCCCCCCCAAGGCTGCCCCTCAGGGTGGAGGTCTCCCTGCCACGTGACCAGCCTCCCGTAGAGTAGATTCGACCCCATTCACGCCCCCTCCTTGTTCTCACTGAGTTCAGTCTCTTGCAGTGTATCTGTGTGTCCTGTGACATCTGCCTGTGCCCTAGCTTAAAGGAGGCTGGAAAAGAGAGTTCTGGCCTCTGCTCTGGGGAAGGGGGCCTCAAGGTGGGAAGTCCAAGTTTCCCAAAGGAAGACTGTTCACAAGATGCCAGGTGGCCACACATGTGATAACTGTTCAACTGTTGTTCACTACCAAGTGTCCCTGGATGTTGCCACTCTTGTGACCATTAAAATGGACATGAATAAGGGAGGTGACACCACCCGCTGACAAAATCGGATCATGACAATGCCACTTGCCATGTCAGGGTTGGTTCCTTTCCTTCTCTGCACCTGATGGCAGCAAATCTGCATCCCTTGGCCATGTGATAGCCTTGTCTTCTGGTGGCGTCTCATCAGAAAACTGAGGCTGTTCTCAAACCTTAGAGTTGGAAGGGAACTGAGAGGACATCCAGCCTCCTTCCCGTCACACATGACACTCTTCAACGTCTCCCAACAGCTCTAGCTGTTAGAAACTCTTTTTCTAGCTGCTGTTGATGTATATTTCTGCAATGAGGCTGTTCTTCTACAAAGTGGAGATTTGATGACCAATTAACAAAAGAATGTGTAGAAGTCGGCCCCCGCTAGGGGCAAGAATTAGAAGGATCAACCCTGGGGAGGAGCATTTTAAGAACTTGGTCTTCACAGACTTTCAGACAACTCTTTCATTCACTGCCTTTGCGATTATGTTCTGGTGGAGAAAGACAGATTGAATTATTTTTGTAATAGCCATTAATAGAGCATCCCCTCTACCTATTTTACTGTATTCAGTTCTAGAAATAAAAACGTGAATAAGACATGGCTCTTGCTCTCAGGAAACTCACACTCTAGTATGAAAGGCAAAGATATAAACAGAGAGAATTAAGGTAAGAACTACAAGAAAAGAAAGAATGAAATATGCTGAGAGGCTGGAGGAGGGAGCCTGGGAAGAACAGAGCAGGCTTCAAAGACTTGGTGCACTTGGGACCGAGAGGGACAGACCCCGGGGCTTCTATCGAGAGACCAGGTGGCCGCAGTCAGGCTGAGTTCCTGGGGGTGAAGTCAGGTAAGCTGTGTCCATCAGAGCGGCTAGGCGGGGATGAGGGTGCCTGGGTGAAAGAGACGCTCTGATGAAGGAATGATGAAATCGGAGACGTGGGGCCTGAATATGGGGTTGGTGATATGAGTAGGTGTTTCTTCTGTAGTATGATCTGTAGGAATTATTGATAGAAACCCCTTTGTTCCTTTCTTCCATGCATTTAAAGATGAAACAAAAACAACGCAATACAAAACAAAACAAAACCCGTCTATAACAGTGGTTGCACATTTTTCCTATTAAAGACCAGGCAGTAAATAATTTCGGCCTTTCCAGCCATACAGACAGTCTCTGACACATCTGCTCCACTCTGCTGTTGTCTTGCAAAAGCAGCCGGAGACGGTGCCTAATCAAGTGAGTGTGGCTGCGTACCAATAAAACTTTATTGACAAAGACAGGCAGCGAGCTGGGTTTGGCCTGAGGGCCACGGTTGGCCAACACTTGCTCTACGGGATCATATTTGAAAACTGACACTTCCCTGTTAATTTGCCAGCTCCTTTCTGAGTGCACATTGTGAATGTGTGTGTAAGGTAGGATTGAGAGGAAGAGGCTACGGAGAGGGCGCAGAGTGACTCAGGAAGAGAAGTGACGAATAGAATGCGGAGATTCCTTTGAGTTCCTGGGAGAAAAGGTGTTGCTGTCAGAGGGACAGGCCCACTAATTTCTCCTGCCTCCAGGCCTCCCGGTCTGCCGTCTCACGGCGGCTCCAAACTGCCTGGCTGTATTTGGGCCAGCTGCCGCTAGGCATGGGCTGTATTTCGTCCTCGAGGTGACTGTGCACATGATAATTTATATTTTGGTGCAAAAGCACCTTGAGCCCCTTTGAGATGAAAGAGTCTATATAAAACTGAGTTATGAGCCTGCTTAATAGAAGCTCTGCTGCGTTTTTCCAAAAGTGGAGTTAAACCCCTCTGGCATCTGGAGGGCTGACTGTGAAGGATCGCTGGACATTTCAGCAGCCCTGGTTCTTGCTGTTGGTTCTGCGGGCCGTAAATCACCCTCCTCCACGTCCAAAGGCACCATCTGTACTTGCCAAAGTACTGAGGAGGAGGATCCCAACTGGTCCAGGCTGAGGCTGGATCTTTGCGTTTGTTTGAGAGGTGAGGAACACACACACACACACACACATGCACACTCACCCACGGATCCTCCATAACATTCCAGAACAGCTATTCCCTTACTCTACCACTTCCTAGGGACTCTCATGACACTGGTTTTGTTTTTACACAAAAGATTTGATGTGGTCGTGCTCCTTTGTTATTTTGTACAGCTCCTTTCTTCGTGGAGCAAAGCTACTAGCAGGTGTGACTCCGTCCTGTCCAAAGCCCAGGACTCCGTAGGCCAGTTGGCCCAGTTCAGTGCTGGGCCTGTCTTCAGACAGCATTCAACAGGGCATACCAACATGTCTTTTTTTAGCAAAGACCATAAGTGTCTTATCTTACTCCTTTGGAATTTTCCATGGTCATTTAACCTCTAGTTTAGGGGAAGTTGGCATGAGAGTTCTCCAAATCTCTCGGACTCGTCATCAGCCCTGCGAGCTCAGCTCACTCAAGAGGTGGCTGGGTGCTCCGCTCGCCTGCACACCTCATTTCCATCTCTCCTCCCTGCGATGAGGAACCTTGTGGTTAAAATAACACACAGCCTCTATTCAGAGCTCAAACTCAGAGCTGCTATCGGAAGCAGATTTTGGATCTAGAAAACTCTCAGCAGATGCATCCAAGGGGCTTTTGAAAAATTCAGTTTTTCGACTCACGTGAAGACATCGGGGATCCCCCTCAGGTAAATTTTTTCTTCCCTTTTTCATTGTTTTGTGGAAAAGATGATTAAGAAAATAATGTCAGTCATCACTGGGAGCAGCCGGCTGCTTTCTAGCTCTTTCCTGGTGAGCAGGGCTTGTGTGTGTTTCTCTGAAAGAGGGTAAGCTGATAAAACAGGACTCTCTGGGGCAGAAAGCTGCAGAGACAATCCTGTTTGTGGAGAAAGGGCTGGGGGTCTGAGGGACAGACGTGCCTCGGTGCATGCGACTCGGTTGCACGAGGTTACGAGGGTCGAAAGCAGCAGTCGGGCTGGGCTTATTCGCCGTCCGGGGCAGTAGCACTGGGGCTGCTCGCGTGACCGGCGCACACATAGGAGCTCTCAGCATCATCTTAGCCGTCATCTGTCTTATTGACTAGATCTGAGCTCGTTCTCCTTCCTTGCTGCCTCTCCTCGGGAATCGGGTGCTGCCGTATCCACCTACCTGCATTCCGCTTTGCAGTTTCTGTGAAATACAGCTCTACTATCGTATTTTCATATTTTCAAAAAACTCATGCCTTTCTCCAGTGATAGATCTTTAAAAATTCATCCTAGATCTACTGTAAAATGTGTTCACATTTTATTCAAATACCAATAACTATAGTCTCCTACAATAAAAGAACAGTTCATTTGCAGAATGAGCCATTTTCTTCCAAACCTGCCACCGCTCCACCGGCTCTTTCTTTGGTGGCACAGTTTTTGTGCGTGTGTGAACATCTGTGCCTGTGAAACCTTTCCGTAGGTCTCACTGTGGCCGGAGCAGGTAATTGTTTCAGAGTCTAGTACACTCTCCTGAAAGATTATTATTTTTTCCCTTAAAGCTTTCATTGGAAGAAAATTTCGTCCCTATTTGATGTCAGAGCCAGATCAATCAATCTGTTGCCAGTCAAACATTTATTCAAGTGCATTCTATATGCCCTGCATTGGAATAGTCACCGGGATTGGGGGGAGGCTGTTTCAAAGAATACGAATATTAACCTTGGTGTTTGTCCTGTATCTCGACTTTAACCAACAGTTATTAAATGATTTCCAAACATCGTCAAGCAGGACAAGGTGAAGTGCTCAGTTTCAGATCACAGGTGGGGCTGCAGCGATGACACAGCCACCGTTGCCCAGCACCCGCTCTGTAAGGGCTGCTCCGAAAGTGCTTTGCAATCATCCATTTTATTCTCTCAACAGCCGTCCTGTTACATACGAAGAAGCAGAAGCTTAGAGAGGGGCTGGGTGCCCAGTGTCACTCTGCTGATGAGTGGTGGGCTCAAGGCTCAAACCCTTGGTCTGAGGCCAGCATGCATGCTCTGGCCAGCATCAGAAAATGTGCCCAAGGAGACATGGTCCCTGGCCTAGACACTGAAGGGGTTGTCTGGCACCCAAATGGGTGGGAAGAGGAGCTCTACAAGGCGAGGCATAGATGGAAGTGTCTGGGGTGTCTCGGGGACAGTGGGACAGCGCATGCCCTGGTGGGAGGTAGACGGGTAAGTGCTGGCTAAGGAGAGGCCGTGGGCTGGGCCCGCAAGGTGCCATCATGGGAAAGATGAACCACGCAGAGCTATCTGTGTGCTTTGTGTTCGCTTCCTTCTGCCTGCAAGGCTTTTGCCTCCCTCTCCTTGAGCCTTGTGCCTCCTGCCTCGGGTCTCTGCCCAAATGTCACCCCATTTGTGATGCTTTTCTGGGCTAACCTGGTCAAAGGGCATTCCATGACCACTCTCGTTAACTGTCTTTGAAATTTGTGATAAAATACACATAACATACAATTTACCATTTAAACTATTTGTAAAGCATACAATTCGGTGGCATTTAGTGCTGTGCATTCATGATGTCATGTAACCAACGCCACTGTCTAGCTCTAGAACATTCTCATCACCCTGGAAGGAAACCCTACACCCATTAAGCAGCCACTCCCCATTGTTCCCTTCCCCAGCCCCTGGAAACCACTAATCTGCTTTCTATCTCTGTGTGTTCTCCTATATTGGATATTTCATATCCGTGGAATCATGCCTTATGTGACCTTTTGTGTCTGGCTTATTTCCATTAGCTAATATTTTTAATGTTCATCCATCATGTAGCACGTGTCAGTATTCCACGCCATTCTATGGCCTAATGGTGCTCCACTGTGTGTGTGTGTGTGTGTGTGTGTGTGTGCATGTGTGTGTGACATTTTGTTTGTCCTTCGCCAGTTGATAGTTACTTAGGCTGTTTCCACCTTTTGGCTGCTGTGAATTGTGCTGCTATGAACATTGGTGCACAAGTTTTCACTTGAACCCGTATTTTCAGTTCTTTTGGGCATATACCTAGGAATGGAGTTGCTGGATCATATGGTAATTCTATGTTTAACTTTTTGAGGACCTGCCAAACTATTTTCCATAGCAGCTGCACCATTTCACATTCCCAGCAGCCACACAAGAAGGTTCCAATTTCTCCACATCCTTGCCAAAAGTTATTTTCTGGCTATTTTTCTGATAGCCATCCTACTGGGTGTGAAGTGTGAGCTTGCTGTGGATTAGAATCGCATTTCCCCAATGACTGGGCCATTGAGCAAAAATTTTTATGTGTTTTTTTTTTGCCATTTGTCCTATTCAGTTTTTATCCTCTTTATTGGAATTTATTTTTCTTTATAAATTTTATGACATCACTGTGTATCACATTATGCCTTTATTTATTTACATAAATAATACATTTTTATTCCCCCCCCATGACTATGTAAGCTCCATGAGGACAGGGCTCTGTTCTGTTCATTATTGTGTCTTAGTACCTGGGACAGTGTTCATCACTGTAGGAACTTGATATATATTTGCAGAAAAATGGAAGAGCAAATTAGGATTATCCCCCAAGCCTGGGCCTAGGAGCTCCCCATCTTACAGACAGATCAACAGTGGGGGCAGCATTGTGAGGGGAGAGCCACAGCTGGGCCATACACCAAAGAGTCTGCACATCAGGGGGCCCATACACCAGGGAGCCCATACCTCAGCTGGTCCATACATCAGGTGGCCCACACATTGAGGGGAATACATCAGGGGTCCATAGATCAGGGGTCCATAGATCAGGGGTCCATGCATCAGGTGGCCCATACATTGGAAGGGTTCGTACATCAGGCTGTCTAAATACCAGGGGGTTCATACATCAGTTGGTCTACATGTTAGGTGGTCCATACACTGGGGGGAATACATCTGATAGCCCATAAATCAGGGGGTCCATACTTCAGGTGGTCCACACATTGGGGGATCCATACATTGGAGGGGTTTGTACATCTGGAAGTCCATACATCAGGGGTCCATACATCAGGTGGCCCATACATTGGAGGGGTTCATACATCTGGAAGTCCATACATTAGAGGGTCCATACATTGGGGGTCCATACATCAGGTATCCATCGCGCATTCTCCACCCTCCCACCCCCAGCTGATGATGCTGCCTTGGTGAATGGAGCACAGTGCTCTTCCTCCATCACCCTACCCCTCGGACTGCAGGGAGAGGGGCTGGAGCAGCGAAGTGACTATTTGGATAGTCAAGGATTGAGGGAGTACGAGCCAGAGCTCAGGCAGCAGCAAGGAGAGCGGAGTGGGGGATGGAAAAAAGGGAGACATTGAAGGGAAAACCAACAAGATGAGGTGGCTGGTTCGGCGTCCATCAAAGCTAACTCCACGTTTGACCTTGGAAGGCTGGGAAAATGGCGGCACGGTTAACCAGGTAGGGAAGTCGGGAGTGGGGAGAGGGAGGCTTGCTCCGTATGTGAGCAGACAGCGGCGGATCTGAGTCTACACACCCAGGGTGTGGGGTGGACACCGGGGAGACAGGACTTGGGAGAACAGAATGTAGACACTGATCTGAAAGTCAGAAGTGAAGCGTCAAGGATATCAGTGAAGTCCAGAGAACGGACAGAGTGAAAGAGACAGAGACAGAGAGACCCAGAGACTGACTTGCCAGCCTACCTCTCTTCGCTCTGCACCCCTTCCCCCTGCAGTCTCCTAAACACCGTAAAGCCAGCCCCACCCAGCTACCTGCAGCCCACGAGTAAAAGATCGTTGCTGATGAGCAAAGTCCAGGCTTGCGTTTTGGGGAGTTTGCAGTGATGGCCCTGGTATGGGCAGCCTGTAAAGCCCACTGTGGCTTTTGACAGCTCGAGCTCCTGGCATTTGGGCCAAGGATTCCAAGCTCTGCCTCTTAGAGACTCAGGGGACAGAAAAAGTCTACTCCCAAAATGTTCACTGGGGAACATACTTACGGGAACTTGCCAAGAGCGTGTGAGCTACCTTTTTATTTTAAATGTTGAACACATAGAAGGGGACCTAATATTTCACTGGGGATTTTCTCTGCTGTGAAAGCATAGGCCGAAATGTGAGTTTATAAAGAAGGCATTTGATATCTAGGCTGGACGATTTTAACTTGATGGGGAAGCATTTAGCGGCGGAAATCTCCTCCCAAGGACCTCGTGAAGCCTCTAGTAAGGGGGGTGCTCATCGTTTCCTTCTGGCTGTGGACACCACGTGGGTGCCCACACGTGACAACTGAAGGGTGGGGCGATGGATGTCTTCTCCTTCTAAGCCTCTCACTCTGGGTGTGTAACATGGTTCTGTACCTGGAGTCTTTTTGATAGAATTCTCAGCTCCCCATTGCAAAGCAGTGTTCTAACCTAAGGCTTGTCCTTCTCCAGCTTTGCACTTGAGTATAAAGAAAGCTGCTGAGAGCCAAGTGCTCTTTCCCGACACCCTGTGACAGCCACTCCCGATAACGCTGCCACTCTCATCGCAAGACAGGGCTCTTGACATATTTCTGGAACATAACCTACTGTTAAGGCGTCCTCAGCAGAAATGGGCATTCCTGGGTAGGAATGCATCTATAATCACACAATATGTCCACAAAAACAAAACAAACAAAAATAATTCAGGCAATTGTCCCTTAGACAATTAAAAAACACATTAAGAATTTCATCTTCAATCTGAAATGATGGGGCTTTCAGGACTGACTTTCTTGAACAATGTGTTTTCTGATTTCATTCAATTGTTAATTAATTTATATCATTAATCTAAGGAATATTTGTGTAAGCCCACTGAAAACCCATCGACATTCCCATGGGAGGGATACCCAAGACCCTGTCTCTATTCTCTAGTGTTAATGAAAAGCCAGGACTGCCTGGGATGGTAAGTGCTCGCAGAAGAGACGTGCATGGAACACAGGCACTGGGAGGACCGGGGTGCAGGCTCCTTGCACCCAGCCGCCGCCTCCCGTGCTTGAGTTGGTGACCTCCTGCGCACGGGGAAATGCGCACTTTGCAAGGCATTGAAGCTTGAAGAACTGCAGCATTCATCCAGATTAATCTTTGTCCTCCTGTAGGCTTTGCAGTGACAAAGTTCTAGAGGGTGCGTTTGCTTTTTCATGTTGCACCCCACCCTATGGCATAAAGCATTTCTTTAAAATGACAGATGATATCTAAAGCGTCATCCATAATCATGGTTCTATTATTTGGGAATTGTGATGGAACAGAAATATTGGTTGAGGTCTTAGTACCAGAGGACATTTCATCCTAAAGGGAGTGGTGTGTTTCTTTCTGGATGTTGTCACTAGGAAATAATGCTTAGAAGAGCTGGCGTAGTTAGGTGAATGCCGGGTCTGAACCAGTTCAGAAGACAGGATGCAAAGGCGCTGTTTTGGGTCTTTATACATAATTGTAAAAATCAGCTTTTGATATTTTATTAAAAGCAGTGATGTCAATGCATGTCAATGCTAACTTACCATAGCTGATGATAAAAATAAAACAAAAGTATTATGTGAATTATTTTGTAACAGCCTTACTTTCCTGATTCTTAATTTTCTGAAACTAACATTAAAATTGTACTCTATTACGTACAAACCGAAGGTGATGATTTGAAAATAGGCAGAGAGGAGGAGCCCCTCGGGGGTTAAATGTCGCAGTTGCAGGGCTGGGGACAAGCTCTGCCGTTGTTTTCTCTTCTTCCTCTTCAACACCTGCTGTCATAGAAATGTCAAAAATTATTTTTACCTCTCCCATGCATACCCCTCTTTTAAAAAGTTGCTAATTGGATTTGCTACTGCAGGGCAGGACAACACCTCAGTTAAGAGGGTGCCTTTGGGAATAAAATTGACCTGGGTGTTCCTCCAATCTGCCTTTTTCTAGCAAGTGACTTAACTTCTCAAACCCCAGCTTCCTGATCTGTAAAGTAAAACATCGTAAAACTCCTAGCCTGCAGGGATGTTGTGACAATTAAGTGAGCTAATGCATGCAAAGCTCTTAGCACGTTCAATCAATGTTAACTATTATTATCACAGGTGACACGTGAATAACAGAGGTGAGGCGCCAGTTTTCAGCCAACACCCAACCTGCCTCTCTTCCCTCTCCTCTGAGTTTAATCATACAGCACAGTTCTAATGAAGGTGCTGCTCTGCTCGAAAACCTGCAATGGGATCGAGTGCAAACTCCTTTAGCATGGCACGTAAAGCCTCCCGCGGGGCGGCTTCAGTCTCTCTGACCAACTGCAACGCTCCTTGGTCCTCCTAAGTGCTACACTCCAGGACCTCTGAAATCATCGCCTTTCCCTGCGTGAGCCACCAGGCCTTTGTAAGCTGCTCAGTCCCCTCATTCCTAATGTCCTTTCTTCCCTATCTCTGCCTGCAGACTAGTTCCAACCAGAACCACTCAAGCTGAAGTTAATTTCTTTTAGTGTCTTCCCCTGGGACTCTCTTTGTGCCTTTGCCATAGCACTTACCACCCAACTTCGAATTTCATTCCCTGAGTTATATAGCAAACTCCTTGAAAATTGAAACTGAATCTTTTCTTTGTTGTTGGGCCTTTTGTAGTACTTTGCAAGCTATTTTGCACATAACCATACATCAGAAAAGATTGGTTAAATTGAATTGTAAAGTCGACTCTCTAAATCTGTGGTCCCCGACGCCCAGGCCATGGTACCAGTCCATGGTCTGTTAGTAACCGGGCCGCACAGTGGGAGGTGAGTGGTGGGTGAGTAAGCAAAGCTTCATCTGCATATACAGCCGCTCCCCATCACTTGCATCAGTGCGTAAGCTCCGCTGCCTATCAGATCAGCAGTGGCATTAGAGTCCCATAGGAGCACCAACCCTACTGTAAACTGTGCGTGTGAGGGGTCTAGGTTGTCCCCCTTATGGGAATCTAATGCCTGATGATCTGCAGTGAAGCTGAGGCAGTGATGCTAGCACTGGGGAGGGGCTGCAAACACAGCTTATCATTAGCAGAGAGGTTGGATTACACAATAAATGTGAAGCTCTTGAATCATCCCAAAACCATCCCTCTCCCCCGTCCATGGAAAAATTGTCTTGCATGAAACCAGTTCCTGGTGTGAAAAAGGGTGCTGTAAATTTTTATTGTTAGTAGGTTATTACAGTAGCAATAAAGGGCTTGTCTTAGATTAAAAGAACTGGACATATACGTGTTTATTTATATATAAATATATAGGTATTTCCTCATCTATTTTAATATTTGAACATATATTTTAATATTTGAAATATATTTGACATTTAACAATTCTTTTAACATTTGACATATAATATTTGAAAGTTCCTTCCAACTCTAAGAGTATGAAGCTGAGCTATTGGCCTTTATCTCTTCATAACACACCTTCAGATACTATGGCAGAAGAATAACCAGGATTGCTGGATTACGTGATAATTTTATTTTTAATTTTTGAGGAACTACCATATTGTTTTCGAGGAATCCAACTTTTGAGTATATATCCAAAAGAATTGAGATGATCTTGAAGACATATTTGCACTCTCATGTTCATTGCAGTGTTATTCACAATAGCCAAAATGTAGATACAACCTAAATATTCATCAACATGTGAATGGGCAAAGAGATGTGGTAAATCTACAAAAATCTAAATTCTACAAAGTAGAATATCGTTCAGCCTTTAAAAAGGAGGAGATCTTGCCATGTGCAACAACATGGATGAACCTGGAGGACATTACGCGAAGTGGATAACTCAGGCACTGAAAGACAAATACTGCATGATTGCACTTATATGAGGCATCTAATGTAGTCAAATTTATATATAGAGAGAGTAGAAGGGCGGTTGAAGGGTTACAGGGAGGAGGAAATGGGGAGTTGTTGTTCAACGGGGATAAATTTTCAGATATGAAAGATGGGTCAGTTCTAGAGATCTGCTGTACAACATTACATGTATAGTGAGCAATAATACTTTACTGTGCACTAAAAAAATTTGTTAAGATCTAAGTTTGTAGATCTCATGTAAAGTGTTCTCACCACAGTGAAA
>CAUYRT010060235.1:0-28756 GCA_963574885.1 Lepilemur ruficaudatus
CAGCATATTATGGGGGTACAAATGTTAAGGTTACGTACATTGCCCTTGCTCCCCTCCCCCCTCCAGTCAGAGCCTCAAGCCTGACCATCCCCCAGACGGTGCACATTTTAGAATCCATTTAACAAGTACTACCATCCTCCCTAAATAAAAGATTGCAGGGATTTTAGTTGGGATCTCACTGAAACTATGAACTGATTTGGGGAGAACTGACATATCTTAACAACCCTAGGATTTATACTCTAAGAACTTGGTGAATCTCTCCTTTCATTTAAATCTTCTATAATTTCTCTTAACAATATTTTATGATTTTAATGTATAGGTCTTTAACGTCTTTTGTTAAATTTCTTCCTAAAGGTTTCATATTTTTGAAGTTATTTTAAATAGAATTATCTGTAAATTCCCTTTTCTGTTTATTGCTACTATATAGAAACAAATTTTTAATTTTTTCTATAAATTCTTACATATTGATCTCATATCCTGCAACTTTGCTAAAAATCACTAATTTTTGTAGATTCTTCAGGGCTTTTTAAATGAATGATTGTATCATCTGCAAATAAAAACAGTTTTACTTTTTTCAAATTTATTTGTTTTATTTCATTTTCTTCATTTTTTACACTTGGTAAGTCATTTAATAGAATATTGAATAAAAACTGGGAGAGCAGATATTCTTACCTCATTTTTACTGAGAAAGAATGCATATTTTCACCATTAAATATGGTGTTAGCTATAGATTTTTTGTAGATAATCTTTATCAGATTGAAGAAGTTCCATCGCTAATTTTCTGAAAGCATTTATTAATATGGGTAAGTGCTAAATTTAGTCATGTTTTTTATCAATTGATAGGACCATGATGTTTTTCTTAGACTGTGAATATTGTGTATTGCATTGTATAATTTTTTAATATGGAATCAGTTTTTCATTCCTTGAATCAACCTTACTTGGTTAAAATGTATATTCCTTTTAAATTTTACTAGATTTCATTTGCTGAAGTTTTGATAAGAAGTTTTGTGTCTATATTTTGGTCTGTAGTTTTCTATAATGTCTTTGGTTCTGTTTTCACGGCAATACTGACTGTATAGAAAAAGGAAGTGCCCCCTCTTTTAAATTTTCAGGAAGGTTATGTGTAAAATCAGTATTGTCTCTTCCTTTAATGTTTAGTAGAATTCATCAGTAAAGCCACTCACTTGGCCAGAAATTTTCTGTGTGGAAATGTTTTTGACTCTAATTCAATTCTTCTAGATATAGGGTTGTTCAGTTTATCTATTTCTTCTTGAGTAAGATCTTGTAGTTTGTGTCTTTCATAGAATTTCTCTATTTTATCTAACTTTTTAAATTTTTAGTATAAAGTTTTTATAAGTTTCCATTTGTGTCATTTTTAAGTCTGTAGGATCTTTAATGTTGTTTCCTTTTACATCTTGGTATCAGTAACATTTCTCTCCTATCTCCTGATCAGTCTGGCTAAAGGTTTACCATGTTTCTTGCTGTTCCCAAAGAAAGTTTTCCATGGCAATGATTTTTCTGTTTTTAATTTTTAAATTTTCTTTATTGCTGCTTTTATCTTTATTTGCTTTGTCCTGCAAATCAGGTTAAACCTGCTCTTCTAGACCTAACATCTTAAGAAGAAAGACTTACTTGGTCACTGATTTGAGACACACCTTTCTTATTACCATAACCATTTAATGCTATAAGTCTTCCTGTGGATAACTTTAACTGTATCACAAGAATTTTGATGTCTCATTTTTAATTTCATACAGTCCCAAATACTTTCTATTTTTCCTTTTGATTTGGTCTTTGATCCAAGCGTTACATACATGTGTGTCATTTTATTTGGTTAGGAGATTTTCCAGATATCTTTCTCTAACAGTTTTCTAATTTAATTCATTGATTTACAGCATTTTTAAAAACTTCGTGTGTATATGTGCATGTTTGTATTTGTGGGTGTGTGTGTGTAGAGAGGAGTTCTTCAAGATTTAAAGAGATATTAGAGACATAATAGCAAAATACAATATGTAAACTTTGAATACTGGAGTACAATCTAGGGCATTTCAATACAGATTAGATGTTAGATAATATTTGGAAATTATTTTTAATTTGGCATTATAATTACAGTGTATATAAGATAAATGTTCTCACTTTTTATAAGTCCATGCTAAAGCATTTAGTGTGAATTTTGTGTATTACTAAAAAGTTATAAAGAAAAGCATTGCAGGATAAAAGAGCAATGAGAGTAAATCAGTTTTATCAGATATTAAAACATACTATTAGCCCTCAATAAATAAAACAGTATCATTTTTCTTTTTAATGTTGTTAAAGCAATAAAACAGAACAAGAGTGATTTTGAGATTAGGAGCGTATAGTGTTAGTGCAAACTGGAGCCAAGATGCCTTGGCTATCAGGAAACCGAGATGGATTCCAGATTCTGTCACTGAAGAGGTAAAGTAATATTGAAGATTGTATCTCAGCTCTTGCTGTGGAGAGTTGCAAAGACCAGGCCTGTTGATGGCTGTTCAGAAGTTTGGCTTTGCCTCTAATTCAAAGGTATTACATTAGTGGTTCTTGCCAAGCTCTAGGCACAACCTGAACCTCCCTAGGACCATAGATCAAGTCAAATGCCAGTGAGGTGTGGTGTCTGAAGTCTGATGATCGAGATCACTCTCTGGTTCCACATAGCAGCAGTATTAGTAATAGAAATCTCAAGGTGAAGTGATACACAGTCAATAGTTTAGAAGTAGTCCAATGTTTGGAATTCTAGCCCAAATTATTCCCATGACAAAATACTGTGCACTAAGCCATATATCACTGAGTTATTCGACAGTTTTAGAGACACTTAAATTTGTTTCTGCTAGTTAGCCCCACAGACAAAAATTTGAATTAAAAATACTGTTCCTTTTAAATATACAAGTGGACTCTAGGGGGTGCAAAAGACACAATACCTCTCTCATATCATTAATCTTTGAATTATTTAATAGGATGAGATGGTTTTCTAGAAAGTAACCAGCAAAATCACATAGTTCTGGCTAAGATCAATATATAACAGCATTTGGTATCACTGCTCAAAGATTCTACTAAGGTATAAATAATAAATGTCTTTATTTTCAATTTTCAGATTATCAAAAGGCATTAGTTAATGGAATTCATAATGAATCAATTTCAAAATATATTCCTACTGCATTGATGCTCTGGATTATTGTTTAAATAAATCTATATAGTATTTTTCAATTCAGTATTCTTAGTGTTTATAGTGTTTCTTCTTATTCTTGATTGAACTTCAACATTTGAAAAATCCGTATTTCAATCCAAACCACTTTTTTTTACATGGCCTTCGAAATATCTCCTTTCTGTACCTCACATGGATGTCAAAAAACAAATTCACCGTATTTTCCACACATACTTGTTCCTCTTTCTCCTTTCCTAGCCTACACAGAGATGCCATTACTTTCCTGTCACTCAAACAGGAAACTGAAAGACATCTACAGAATTCTCTCTCCTTCACCCCCACTCCTAAAGCACCAAGTCAGATTGTTTGCCCTAATTCATATCTCTGCATCCTGTCCTCTCGTTTCTATCACACCCTTTTCATAAAGGTGGCTTTCCCAGATGAACATAAGTCTCCACACTGGTTACCTGCCCCATTACAGTCCATCCTGCACACTCCTGCCCTCACACCCTGTGCAGCAAGCAGCACATCATTCCCGCTGACTGTAAAAGAGAGAAATTTAGAATCTTTCCTTGCTTGTTTCACTATCCCAACACCCTACATGCATATTCTAAGCTCAAGAACCACGAGTGGGTTCAAATGCCTACCACCTACCTCTCCTCCTCTACGCAGCTCACACCTATTTGTCTCACTCAATTCCAACGTCATCTTCCTCTTGGAAATTTTCCCAGACATTCCTTCTTTTTTTTTTTTTTCCTTATTGAAGTATACTTTACATATCATGCCTTTACTCCATTTTAAATGTACAACTATATGATTTTCAGTGAATTTACTGAGATGTACAATTAATCACATAAATCAGTTTTAGAGGAATTCCTTTCCCCTATTGAGACCCCTAATTCCGCTCCCCAACTACTTTTCAAGCATGTTCCACCCCTCCACAGTGCCCACCACAGACATTCCTACTTTTACTTACTTTTTCCTGCTGGAAGAGGTGACAGGGGTCCTCTTACTGGGTGCATATGGCACCCTTTTGCTACTTCAATGCTGTTGCTAAATTTTGATTTTTTCAGATATTCGTTTTCTTCTTTCTAGCGTGAACTAACTCCAGGCAAGGTTGTCTGTGTTTGTTTTTAAATCCATATTGGCTAATGCAGGGTTTGGTATATCATAAGATTCAAAGTTATTGTTAAATGAATTTCATAGAGTATGAAATCAGACAGTGAAAATTAATTGTGAGATTAATATTTACCTAAAATTGGAATATTTCCCCTACTCCATACCTCATTTATTTGATACTAGTCATATGCCTATTAATTTGGAAAGCAAAAGTTTTTATGGAAATATACGCCAATTAGTGTTATCCATACTTGCATATGAAAAGTAAAAATTTTAATTCATGAGCCAGATGTTTCATCTATTCAACATCAAACATCTGGATGTTTATATAATTAGCAATGATTGGTTAATTTTGTTTTAATTTTTCATTTGGGTGTTTGGTATCATGGAGAAACAACTTATATTTCTAATATAATATAATATGGTTTATACACACACAAAAGAAAAACGTACTTATGTTTAATAAAATATCATCTGGCCCCATTGTGTTTTTTATATTTGTACTTCTGTAATTTTGCCTCTCAAGGTATTATACATAGAATATATTCACAGCCTCCTCATAAACCTGTAAGTTAGGCATTCCCATCCACATTTCACAAGTGAGGTGGTTAGGTAAAAAACAAGATTGTTTGTTACCAGGATATAAAACAAGATTTTGTAGAGAGCTATGATACGAAACTGGACCTTTCTGACTCTAATGTCCAAGGTGTTAACATCTCCATCATTCTGAATTTTAACATGTGACTGCAACCCATCCCAACGCTGACTACTTTTTAATATAGCATTCACTAGCAAAGCATAAACTAAATTTCTCTTGGTATCATCTCATGATCTTTCAGATCTTGCTTTATATTTTCTGATGCTCCATTTACACGTTCCCTAGATAAAATTTTCACTAAAATGCAGTCTTATTGCTGCTATCACAGACCCTAAGGAAGCGTGCTCTCCATTAAGACATCTTAATAGGTCTGAACAGCTACCAAGATGACCTCTCATAATAAATGCTAAGATACGAAAGAGAGAAGAAGGATGTATTACTATACTCCCAACAATTACTTATTATATTAAAACTCCAATGGAATGTTTCCCATCAAGTATTTCATCGCATATTAATTCCACAGGATAGTAAGAATTATGCGCAGAAAAAGTTCTATGTTAAATAAGCTTGTGAAATCCTTGATTTAGCAAAGATAAAGTTAATTTTGCAAAGGATTTCTTCAAAATTTTAACATGCTTAAGCATGTGTTGTAAATTTGCAAAGGGTAGGGTATCCTAGATAGAATTTTCCAAGATTTGTGATCACAAAACACTTGTATAAGCAGTATCCTGTGTGACCCATGCTAACATAATGCACTTTTTCAACAAATAGGAATAATACCAGCTGCCAAATTCAATTTTCAGTAGTTTCCCTGGCACTCAACAAGACTTAGGGCTTTGGCTGTGAAAGCCCGGGAGCAACACAAAGGACTTATGTCAAAGTCCTGTAATAAACATGTACTGATGATGTCACATATATTATGAAAGCATAAGGTCCTTGAACAGAGGGCAGAGCTGTACAGAGAACTAAATCAAAACTATGCTGATATTAAGCTACGACTTCTTGGAACCATTTGAACCATTTTGTGCTGGGTCTCCTACACATTGATTATCTCAGGGCAGTAGGATTATTTTACAGTTTAATGTAAAGATTTTAAACAAAATTTAACCCAATGATACAGTGATACACCAGGTATTATCAGCAAAAAGAGTGGAAATTAAGAAGAAAGTGAATTATAAAAATGTTAAGAAAACGAGAATTCTCAATTAGGAACTATAATTGTCTTTCCCAATCACCCAAAAGACCCTTTACTATTCTTCACTTGACATCTGCCTATACAGATTCCAAGTTTCCTAGGAGATTTTTTGGAAAATATATTCTTCTAACTTGTGGCTAACTCCTGTATTTCCATTAATACAATAGACTAGATCAAATTAAGCTTTCCAGACTATCCTTCAGGTATTTTAAGTTAATGGTATCTTTTTACAAATATTTCCTATTCATTTACCCTATTTTAGAGTCTTTACAGAAGGCATTTTGCTTTTAATCTACAAAGTGATTGAAAGTGAAGGCTCTGTATTTGGACAGAAGACAGATTAGATTCTGACTCTGTCCCTTACTAATTGTAAATTTGGAAAATTTCCTCAGTTCTCTATGCCTGTCTCCTTTTACTTGTAATAGCCTATATAATCCTAATTTATAGGATTGTTATGAAAGTTAAAGAAGATAAAGCCTGTAAAGCACAGGGCCATGTGCAAAGTAAACTCTCAATAAATCCTAGCTATTATGATGTTGATGGTGGCGATGATGATGTAACCAAATTAAATCAATAGTACTCAAATATTGGATTAGAATCAGTGATTTGCAAACTTTAATATGTCTTTAAGAATCCCCTGGTATGCTTGCACCTTGGGCTCACAACCACTTGGAGCCTGGTTTAGCAGGGAGGAGTGGTTTTTCTCCCAGGCAGGCCTCAGATAACACTTTGAGAAACACCAGCCCAGTGGACACCAAGTTCCATTGCATATCCATCACATCATCATTTTGACATTCCCTTTACCTCCTAAGTGTAGCCTAACTTTCATCCTTCACTCAACTCTTCTTTCTCTCTGGCCTGGCAGACAGAAGGCATGCCACTTTGGAGGGGTAAGTGGACCAGCCAGTGCAGCCCTAGTGTCTGCACTGGGAGCTGTGGGTTCTCAGAGCAGTACTCCTTGACCTTCCTCAGTTTTTAGCAGTGAATTCATCTTATCTGTAATCAGAGTGGCTCTGGTTGCTTGCCAGAGCCTGAGCATATTCCTTTGAGCCTGACTTATAAATGCTTGTATAGAAAGGAATGAGCAAAAATCACGTTCTAGTTGTAACAAAGCACTTGCAAAAAATGTGACAGGAGCAAATCAAAACCTGAAATGGGTTAAAATAGTTGCTTCCACATTTATTATGCAAAAGACAAAGATTAAATTATTTATGCACACACAAAAATATAAGACAGTTTATTTTTGTGTATGATATATAACTCTGATTGATATCTTTGCCCATAATATTTGGAGGATTGCTTTTCAGTATTTTCCACTTTGGCTTAAGGCATGGCCAGACTATCAGTCAAAGAAAACAGCACTTCACAAATTTTCCTGGAAAGGGAAAGCCCAGGTTCTTTTTCACTTTACGAATAAACTCTTATCCTAGCTTTTCCTTCTTTTGACAAACTAGCTTTTCCAACAACTACCTATGAAGTTTGATGAACTCATTTAGAATTGACTGTGTTTTTTGCCTCCTTTGCAGAGAGGTAAAACGTAGACATGGATGAAATGGCTGCCTCAGGCGGAGGCCACTATACGGAGTGCAAGGCTTGGCTGTGTGGTTGTCTGCTGCAATTTGAGATTCTGTGAATCTCAAATTGGAGTCCAACTGTGAAAAGAATGGCAGAAACCCTGTCCTGGCTTTTAACAGCTACAAGCCCAGAGATTGTAAAGTCAACAGAGCCCAGAGTAGCCCCGCGGGCAGCGCTAGCAGTGTGGCCTTTACCCCCAT
Organism: Lepilemur ruficaudatus; assembly: GCA_963574885.1. Classification (NCBI taxonomy): domain Eukaryota; kingdom Metazoa; phylum Chordata; class Mammalia; order Primates; family Lepilemuridae; genus Lepilemur; species Lepilemur ruficaudatus. The sequence continues at coordinate 7,845 of CAUYRT010060235.1, forward strand.
CTCATGTCAGTGCTCCACCCAGGAGCATGTCAGAGCCCGCAAAGGGAACAGACCTTCACTTTGCCAATGGGAAAAACCAAAGCCTGTGAAAAAGACATCTTTGAAACATATCCCCTGAAGAATGACTAATGATATCTTAATATTAGCATTTGTTATTATAAGTTATGATTTTTTAATGCTTTGTTTTAAGATCTGCTCTATAAATGCCGCTGCTTTCCAGAGGATTGAGTACCTCATAAGAAAAAAAAAACAACACTAATTGAGCAGGTCTTCAGGACCCAGTCACTCCACTGCTAATTCCAAGGGGCTAGGCTGTCATCACAGTACAAACATGGGACATAGGAAGCTTATCAAATTACTTTTTATGTGACAGAAATTATTTCTGATCAAAGCCAGCTCCCAGAATAAAGTCAAAGGACACTGTTGTTCCTAAGGACTATGTAAAGCAGTCTGGCAATGAGAGCCGTAAGGTCTTTGTACTAATATTAGCTCAAATTGGGCCCATGTCTGACTCTCAAAGCGAGTGGCAGCTATAGTTTAAGGATTTCACTATTGATGGCATTTTTTTCCTAAATGAAACAGCTGTCAAGCTCTGCCCCAGTGAATACATATACATCAAAGAAAGCAAGTCTTCCTGTGGAATGGTTGCTTTCTTCAATACATCACTGTGTGACAAAACAATGTTTCCCTATGCACTTACCAAAATGATATTTTTCACATTCACATGCTAACCGCAAACTTGTCAGATCTCAATGTTCACCACTGAGATGTCAATAAAAGTGATTTGTCAGTAGAGATATTTTATTTCTAAGTTTATTGAATTTTAGGCACATACTTCGTGAGACTGTTCGGTAGACTCACAACACTCTGATTTTCCCTGTGATTCAGATCAAAAGGTCTACATCTGTATCAAGCAAGAAAGTAAATTTCATGATTACTGCAAATCCTAATTTAATTATTACTTTCTAAAATGGACTTTGTTTTTATTTTTCTTTTATGTTTGATAAATATTTCTCAGACAACACATTATAAGCAATAAGCAAAGCCTATTTTTACTTATATGAAAATATCTATTCCCCTAATTGACTATGTGGCTTGAGGTTTGGTTAAAGCATCATTCAAAATGTTATCTGGGGCCCAGGCAAACAACCAATGTGCTGAGGGAAATATTTGTAAAGAAAGAACACCCTTCCACTACTTTCTTTCTTGTAGAGTTTTAAATGGACTTAGACTAACCTGGTATTACATTTCATACAGAATGTTTAAAGATCAAAGCCTTCTAAATTAAGAAAAGTACTTAATCAAGGCAGCCAGAACACCTTACAGTCCTTTGCTTTGACTGAAAGTATTAATTCAAATTGACAGCATTCCTTTACCTACAGACCTAGAGAAATATTGAACTTTGTGTTCTAAGTGCCAAAGTTTTCTCTCCGGGTATTTTTGCCTTTTGCATCACTTATTATCTCAAGAAAAAAGGTTATAAATAAAAGTACTAGCTGTATCTGATGTTCCTGAATGACCCACAAAGGACTGAAGGGCAATGAAAGGATGGGGCTTCAGGAACAGTCAGAAGCAGGTACATGGAAAAATGCCGAAATAATGGCATTCTTAACTGGTAAATGGAGTTTATATGCAGAAGCTCTAGAAAGAAACAAGTAGAGGTTGCCCAAATAGTTCTGATAACCTCTACTTGAGAGAACTGAAAGAGATCACGTTTTTTATACTTTTCCAATTTCAAAGACAGCAAACTTCTATTAGATAAATTTTGATTTTTTATTAAGAAAGAAATCCTTGGGGACATAAGAAATCTCACAGACAGTCTAGAACTTTGAAATGAATTTCCTGTAGAGACAAATCTGAGGCAAAGATAAGTCAATCAATATTAATCCATCTCTTACAAAAAATAGAAGTTCTACTTTATTAAGACCAATTTTTGTTCGTGTATGTTTGAGAGAGAAAAAAAGAACATGGAGACAAAAAATAATGAAAAGGTAATCCTCATTCAAATTATGAGAAAATCTTTTGAATGCTTCAAAGACACTTTATATCTGCATTATAATAATATTAAAGTTTATTTTTTTAAAAAATCAGCTGGAGATAAACTTAATGTCTCTGTATTTTACCACGTGATGGGGTGTTATTTTATCTTAAAGAAATCCAGGGGTCTACACATATATAGTTAATAATTTTCCTTGTACAATGTCAACAGCTGCTACCCAATTTCTCAGTGTTTTTAACAGTTAAAGAAACAAGTCCTTACTTTCTATCACTGCAGAAGTCACTAACAGAGGATTCCCTATACAAAAGTGGTTATGTTATTGATAGTCTTAATCTTTGATGAAGGTGTGTTATTATTACAAGAATGAACTCATACTGATGATATTCAACAATGAATTTTTGATCAATATCCAGAATTATATTTGATACCTGGAAGAAAAATATAGATATTTTATAGTTGATACTGAATCAGAGATTAAGTGATTTACCCAAGAAGCCATAATCAGTGAGTCTCAGAAATAGAATTAAAATGCATGTCTCTTGATTCTCAGGCCAGACAGTGATAGACACCTAATTCAACACAAACAAGAGATTTTTAAGTATAAAAGAATGTGATGTTATCTACTAAACAATTATTCTGTTCTGTTGCAGAGTTATGCCATAAATTTCTATTTGCATTTCAATATTTTCTCTTCTAAAAATGGCTGTAAAATTATATTAGTATCATAAATTGAAATATCACAAATAAAATGTTTGAAAAAATAGAAATGTATTCATAAAATATAAAAATCTATTAAGTAATAAGGCATATGCTTGGATTGTTTCCTGATTAATACATCTGTAAAAGTAAAGAAATTTGTTTCAATTATTTTGATCTCTTCAAGTTTTCTCTCAGATTTTGCCTGTAATATGCTTCCATCTAGGTTATTAACCAGAACTTGCTGAGTGATTTGAGGAAACTCAGTTTTTCTTATACGTCTCAAGATTTCAAGTTTTGAAAATAAAGTGTCACACTACATAATTTCTGGAAGCCCCTTCAACTTTATAGAATTGCAAATGTAAATCATACTATCTAATATTTTAGAGTACTTAGTACACACCAATCAGTAGCCGAGGAACTTTATAAGTATTATCTCATATAATCCACACAACTCCATGATGTAGGACCAGATATTATCTACTTTTTATATCATGAAAAACTGAAGTTTAGAAAGGCTTAACAGCTTAGTCAGAGACAAGTGATAAAAGATAGTTGGAAGTCAAACTCAAGCTATCAAATACCAGTCCCATACTCTTAGTCATTACACTTCACCATCCTTATTGCAGCCCTATTATAAAGATGGAGGTCCTGAAATAGGGTGTTTACATGGCTCACCATACTTGCATATGAGACTAATGCCTCACTATGAGAAATGTGGTCTGCAGACCAGCAGCATCACCTAGGAGCTTGCTAGAAATACAGGAATAGAGGCTCCACTCCAGATGTACTATCCAGATTCTACATTTTAACAAGATGCATGCATGATTTACATGCACTTAAAGTTTGTAAAACACTGACCTAAAAAACATTTAAGAAAGAACATAGACATACAAGAAAGAAAATGGCCACATACTACCTGATGTTAAGAAGTAAACAATGTCATTCGTGAAAAATGATTTTTTTTTCCTTAGGACTTTTCAAGGTCAACTGAATACTGGATAAATAATAAAACTGCTAAATGTGTATCCAAGTAAAATGAAAACAGTCTGTAAGACTTAAAGCATGTCATCAAAAACATAAGATTACTGTCAAACTAGGCTAATTATCCTAATGCCTGGGAATTATTTTTGCCTTTGAGCTATATCTGCTATTCAAATCACTGTAAAACGGCCCTTCAAGTTTATAAATTTCTATATTTGATAATACAGTATCCAATATAGGAAAGATCAACATAAAAGTAATAATTCCCATTGAATGTGTTTTGTTAATATCACTTCAGTAATAGTTTTCCTTCCAATATTCAAATATCATGGGTCTTAACCACATAAAAAGGAATGTATTTATAAGTATAGAAATGCTTCTATAGTTATCAGTTTTTTATAATCTATGGAAAATCTAGCAAGGGAGACTTTACATATGCTCTTAAATATTGCAATGTTTAATGGTGTACTATATTATTAGACCAATGAAACACAAACTAAAATATCCAGATTTATTTTGTATTCAATAAAATATCTAGAAACCAAGGATATTTTTATCTAATTGTCTGGTAAAGCAGAATTCAGATGCACAGAACATATATTAAAGGTGTATACCATTCTCCTCTCAGTACATTCATTTTTTTACTTCCCTTGGGAGTAACTGGTTTAACTTAGATTAATTCTTATGAAAGTTAGAGTTCCTTATACTTCACAGTTGTTTTATTTTACATGTCTAAGGAATTTCTCTAGTTTTTCTTGCTTCTGGATTTGATTCTAATTGAGTAGCAAAAGTGTATTTTCCAGTCAGTTCCAATACTGCAAGCCTCCCTGATCAATACTCTTCAAGCTGGTTTATTTGTGCCCTAGACTGTTATAACTTACTCTTTAGTAGAAGTAACCCCTGAAAAAATATTACTTCTTAGTTCAGATAACGTGTTTGGTATGGTTGGCATAAATAATGCACTTCATATTCTTAAAGGTCATTGAAGAAAATAACCAGACCATAATGGCAAAAACAGGCCTCTTATCTTTTCTGTCCTTACTGCCAGAATGGTACATTTACATAACAATGGAATCATGTGACATAATAGGATGAGCATCAAAGTAACACATGATTTCATCACCTGTTTTATACACACACACACACACACATATATATATATCTCTCTGAATCTATTGGGGTTATTGGCTGAGATATGAAGCTTGAACAATAAGCAGAAGTATTAATTTACAGCTAAATTATTGTTCCTATAATATAGCAAACTATCACTAAAATTTATGGTTTATCTGAATTTCAAGTTCAGTTTATTCTCCAATACTTTAAAATGTCACCATATTTTGATTCAAAAACAAAACAAATGTCATCATAAAAATTAATTTGATTTGTACTATTGATTCCTTATGAAAGCATCTCTTCAAAAATTGAGTCTATGTACAATATATACATTATGTCTTATGATACTGTGTAATTAATCCGATTAGAAACCAAAATATAGGTCTGGAGCATATCCAGGGCATATGAAGATTAGGCTACATACTGATTAACTCAGGCAGCATGCATGAGGTTAATGGAAATTGTTCAACGCATAAGGATAGTTTCACAGGTGAGTTTTGATCCAGTGGACAGTATTGTAAAGGGTAAAGTCAGGAGGACAATGTTCCAGGCAAATATTTGGTCAAGAATAGGGACACTGTCTGCCCCTGCAATACAGAAAAGTCAGGAATAGAAAATCAGAACCATGGATAGCTCCCTGGAAATCCTGTAACAAAGACCTTACTGAGGCATCCAATCTTTAAAAATCAAGACTTGTAACCAAAATGTTTGTGCTGTCATATTTTCCTGAAATAAATAAATACATACATACATAAGTAAATAAATAAATTAAATAAATAAAAATCACAACCTAAATTGCTGGTTACTCCTAAAGAGAAAATTTTCTGGCTTACAGAATTCATCTGCCTTATATTTCAAGTTTTGCCACATTGTCACTGAGGTCTTTACAAGTCCCTATATCAGAAAGGAGATTCATTCTAAATAGCCTGAGTCTACAAAAACATGTCCAAATTCTCACTCGGCTCACGATATTACTTTGCAGTCTTGTAGCCTTTATATCTTCAGATGATTCAGAATTTCTATATCTACTGGACAACTGACAAACATATGACCCAGTCACTAACTTTATACAGTGACTCATAATATAATATATAGCACAATATAAATATTAAACATAGTAACTTGGAATTGCTTAGAATGAAAAATTTTTTGAATAGTTATAAACATGCTCTCATTTCAATCTCCATAAGAAAGTTAGGAGAGGTGGTTTTACGTCTCTTTAGCACATGCAAAATTTGCATGCTGGGAAGCTCAATGGCTTACTCCAAATCACAAACCACCTAAGACAGAGCCAAAATTAAAAACCAGACTTTTGTTCTTCTAAACCCACCATAATATAAAAATTCAGTTTAAATTAATATACATGGCAGATATTTCAAATGTCTCAAAAATTATGTTTCTAATTCATCTAACTATGGAACCATAATGTCTATAGGTTTCTGAGATTATTGTTTTCCTTTTCTTAAGGTGAAATATCATCCATCCAGTGATACCTTGATTCAGGCCATCTCTCAAACCACCATCTACTGCCCAAGCTTGGGGGCACATGAAGAAGTATAAACTACTTCAAGTTTATGAAGGAAATAACGCTAGGTGACACCCCACCTCTGCCTCAAGGACTTGTGTTGCTTCTTTAGGCATAATCATTTCTTGGAAATGGCTGCCTATTTAAGGACTAGGCTTCCCAGTTTATGTTCATCTATGTGAGGCTACTGAATATTTTTCTTAATAAAAAAAGAATCAACGTGCATATCTATACCTACAAAAAGCAGTTAAGAATAAAGCAGTTAAGAATTGGGTGTGTTTTTTCCTCGTCCCATTTCCCATCCACTGGATGAATAGAGAGGACTTGAAGCTCCTTCGGAGGAGGGTAGATTCATAAGGTGTAAGGGGTGTAAGTCTCTGTGTTACATCAGGACAGACCAATTGAACAGGAATATCTGCATTTTCCTGTTAAGTAAGAAAAAACTTTTACTGTGTTAAGCAGTTGAGATTTAAGGAAAGCAGCTAGCATCACCTTATTTAATACAGTTTCTAAAATTCTTCTTTTAGTACAGTGCTTCTCCATAAGAGGCAATTTTACCCCTCAGGGGATACTTGGCAATGTCTAGAGACATTTTTAATTATAATAGCTGGGGTAGAGGAAGCCTGTGGTCCTGAAATATAGTAGGTAAAAATAAAGGATACAGACAAGCAGCTTACATCCCCCTAGTAAAGAATTAACCCACTCAAATGTCAATAGTACCACTGGTAGAGAATCCTTATTTTAGCATAAGAAACAAATGGCAGACTAGACAGTGCAGAAGAATATATAAGAAAGAAGGGTCAGGAATATCAATGAATGAGAAAGTTAAATCTTTGTGTTTTTTAATTGGTTTCATCTTACCTGTGAAATGGGGAGATATTCAATAGCAAACCTAATATTAGACATAGCATGCTCTCATTAAGGATGTGTACTCCTTCTCTGTTTTGCCACTGAATTTTACCAACTCAATGCTCATGTTGTCATCCTCTCATTTCACAACTAGTCTCAGAGTTGAGCCTAAGAGGAATGACGATCAGAATGAGCACCTCACAAGCAAGCCAGTCACTTTCAAAGATTTTTTCATTGCTTGCCATGTACCTCCTTCTGGGGACTGACCTGTCCTAGAAGTTCACAAAAACCTGTATCTCTGTACATACAAAAGCAGCGTGAAAAATAAGACAAGTTTGGCAAGTAGATTACTTCAATAAATATTTCCTTGTTCACTGCCATCAAATGTATTACTGTTTCAGCACTTGAAAACATGGGAAATGCAGACAAATTCTGTAGGATTTCATATGCAACTTTGAAAATTTTTCATATGCAAAGATTTTTTTAGGAAAACTTTGTTTTCCTAAACTTATATGACCTCTTTTTAAATTATATTGATTAATAAAGTGACCATATTGATCGTCTATTTATAGTCTCTACCTATTTATATTTTGTTTAAATGTCATGATTGAGTAGAAAAATTGCAAATGAGAAATGGACTTACAAACGTGAAATAAATAGCTATAATTTCATCATAAATGAGTATCACTTCTCTTTGACAGAAGACTGCCCATACTCCTCCAGAATTGTTTTGGGGCATTTTACATCAAACTTATTACAAGGACTACAGGATACCTTGGCAGGAACTAAGAAATCTCCTAAAAGAGATTTTAGGAGAAAATAATATTTTCTTGCTAATATTTTAGCAAGAAAATAATACAGCATTCAAGAGCTTTAATTCATTCCAAATAAACGTTCTGGACAGAGTGCACATATTCTCAGAGATGTATTATCTCAAAGTGCAGTACTCAGATAAAAAGTAAGTACTAAATAAAGTAGTTTTAATAAATCATGAAAAGGTAAATTGAACAAACAAGGAGGGATTTTCTCCTTTTATTCTCACTCATAAATAATGTATTCAGGTCAGAAATAAATTCAATAGGGAATAATTAGATGCTAACAGTGTGTTTTCAATTGGATACAAAATTATTATTACATACTTTCTGAACATGTATAATAAAGTGGTAACTCTTTTCTAAAACACAGAACTCAGAGTTCTTACACTTTTTGAGCCCCAGGATCTGGTGACTTTTTCTGGTAAATTTGGAGGCAAAAGCCTGAGGGCTAATTTTGACAGAAAGCTAAGTGATAAGAAGTATAATATGTCAATAACTGATTAAGCTGTGGATGTGGGTGGACATTTCTCTTACTTTATTAGATGGGGGTGGGAGTTATGTAATGACTGCATTTGGACTAGCAAAGTAGTCTGTGGCATAGAAATAAGAGGTAACACCCACAATTCAGAATAATAAATGTACGAGGTGGTTATGGAGGTTGAAACAGAATGGTATGTTAGAGAGGATCTGTGAATAAATTAATATGTGCTCAGGAATCCAGTATTGACTTGAAGCTTCAAGTACTTTAGCTGCAAATGAAATTTTTTTATTGTCATCTCAGTTACTGGGGAAAATGATGTCATTTCTTACACTTGCTATTTCTAGTTTAAGTGCTGCAGTGAGACTATTATAACAACAAAATCTCTGCCAGAACCAAAACACACTAGACTCAAACAAAGGAGCAATGCACTCTCCCTTCCTAACTAAAGCAATACAAATCATTTCTCCAAAGAATAGAGAGTTATGACTTTGAACAAGTAACCTCATGTTCTATTGTTTTATCAATGACCCTTATCTATTCCGTTCTTCATCCTTGAAGGGATACTATCCACTGACAATAGAGATATAGGTAGCTAGCATACAGCTAGCTAGCTAGGTAAAATGCATAGGCAAATAAAATACTTTTCAGAACTATATATGTATTACACAATAAATATAATTACATAATAGCTATTCATGTAGTATGAACCTTCTTAGACTTATAAGACCACTAACCCAAAACATAGTCTTAAATTTTAACTCATTAATTCATTATTCATTATTCATATTATATCTCAGAGACCATTTATGATGTTGGGAATCCAAGGAAGCGTAAGACTTGGCTCTAAAGCTGCAGTCTCCAAACCCCAGGCCGTGATCTTTCACCAGTACCTGGCCTGTTAGGAAATGGGCTGCACGTGACCACCTAAGCTCCACCTCCCAACCCCCATCCCCAGTCACTGGAAAAATTGTCTTCCATGAAACCCACTCTTGGTTCCAGAAAGGTTGGGGACCGCTGCTCTAAAGGATTTGTCAATAATATGTATCATTGTAAACATTGTGGTAAGTACAAAACAGACACATATACTAGAATTTCAGTAGTAACACAATGGAGGAAATGATCGATTCTTCCTGGGTAGGTCAAGCTTTACAGAACACACTGAACTGGAACTTGAAGAATGATTAGGAGTTCCCCATTCTGATAAGGGAGAAAGATCAGTGCAACTATAAGAAATATGTTTGAAGTAGGTAGTAATACATTAGCTTAGTTTTTCTAGAAACAGAGCTTGAGGCAAAAAATTTTATGTTAGTACTTCACTGGTAAGAGAAGTCTTAGGGAAGCTGGAGAAAAAGAAATGGAGAGTGAGGTATGAAAAGACAGAGAACAATAGGAGAGAAAACATTATAGAGCTGGTCACTGCTTGAAATCCAGTACAACTGAGTTTGCTTGATCTCAAATTGTCTTCTGAAAGGGCATACTTACTACTGAATTTTATAAGAATCTGTCTAGGTGGAGAAAAATTAGAATTTATGCACCATCTCCCATTTGCCATTGGTCCAAAGTTCAAATTCAGGGCTGTGCATTCATAGGTGCCAAGTGGATCCTATGGCATTTCACACCTCACTAGCAACCAGCAAACGTCAGGTAGAAAGGTAAGATATGCAGAGTGCAGGCATCAGACAAGGTGCTATCGTGTGTTAATCATCACAATAGCTAGAGTAAAATAAGCTGTACTATGAAAACTGAGCATGGTCAATAAAACAGGTGTCCTGTATTCATGCTTGATTTTCAGAGAGGAGATGCAGAGCACTCAAGAGCTCCCAAGAAACACATTGCATGAGTGAGTGTCCATGTGAAGTAGAGAGAAGCACTTTGTATTTACCTAGGGGCCTTGCCTTGTCTTGCCTTCTGCCTTGCCTTTTTTTGCCGTTTGTCTTTTGCCTTGCCTCCTTCCCACAACCTGATCTCTGACCTTCCATAGCCTCCCTTGACCTGACTTCCCATGACCCCACCTGAACTCCCATGACCTCCCTTGTCCTGACCTCCCGTGACCTCTCACCTTCCCTTCACCTGCCTTGCTTTTTATTTCAGCATATTACAGGGGTACATATGTTTAGACTACACATACTTCCCTTGCCCCACCTAAGTCAGAGCTTCAAGCAGTTGTATCCCCTAAATGGTGCACTTCACACTCATTGTGTATATACCCATCCCCTCTCCCCCCACCAATACCCAGTGAATGTTATTGCTATATGTGCACTTAGGTGTTGATCAGTTAAAAGCAATTTGATGGTGAGTACATGTGATGTTTGTTTTTCCATTCTTGGGATACTTCACTTAGTAGAATTGGTTCCAGCTCTATCCAGGATAATACAAGAGGTGTTATAGATCATCCATGCCCCCCTCCCAAAGTAACCATCTTAGTCAAGCTAAGCTCATATCCAAATCATTCCATGTTGCATCCCTAATTCTGTCTTCCTCCCTTTCACACCAGCTCATGCCATGAAACCCACATGTCCTCTGCATTGTGCAGCATGAACTTTTATATACCTAGAGCACATAAGTACTTCACGTGGGTAATAGGAAGCAGGCACCTTTCACTCCACACTGGGGAGTGTGAATGAGTCTTGCCTTTCAGGAGGGCAACTGGCAATCCTGTATCAAGAATGCTAAATGTTCGTGCCATTTTGCCCCACCGTTCCAATTCCAGTTTATTCTAAGTAAACAAAGAATTTTATCAATGCCCAAAGTAGCCTTGTTTATGAAACTAAAAATCAGAGGCACCCTAAGGAAGGATGTTATGAAGTAGTTAGCAGCTATGGCTAACTTACAGAGACTTACTCTATTCCAGGTATTGTGCCACTCCCATTTGTGGTGATCAGGAAAATGCACTTTGCAGACCTTCAGCTACGAGAAATATAATTGACAAAGAGCCCAAGAGCCCCCTGAAAATCTATCACTGCATTTGCATGGAGACCATGCTTCCCATGGATTGCATCCAACCAATATTTGAGAGCAGCAGAAATACAAAGACAGGCCCATTCCTGGAAGATGTGAGATTTCTCTTAACAGCCAACTTTGGCTCAAGAACTCTGATGGCCTTGTGAAACTTTCTTACACAGCATGATAGGCTAGGACAATTTCACCCAACCTTCTGTCGCTCTCTCTTTCCCTTGGGGTCTGACTTGCACTGTGGTGTGATGGCTCCTCCAACCTTCCTTAGATCCTGCACCATTTTCTTTCACAGGAATTTCCCCTAATAAAATCCTCGTGTATTAGAAAAAAAAATTAAATTCCATGGAAGTTATCTCACTTGGCAAAGACTAACATCAGAAGATGAATCTTAATATTTCATATCTCCTATAAAATATTTAAAAATCAGTTTTCTTGGGAAGAGAAAAATTTCAATAAACTCAGTATACAAAATATGGTGGGATATGTAGAACACATTTTTGATTATAAATATCAAAAATATCAGGAAGCAATATGCTTTCCAGGATGGAATTGGTGGTTGCTGTGTTTTCATATGCTATTTCTGAAAAATTTGAAATGGCTTTAAATGCTCACTCCTATGTCAGTCAATTCCTTATTTACACCTTTATTTTACCCAAGTCATTTTCACCCCATCTCACCCCACCTTGTCTTTCCATTCTATCATTATAGTCATTGAGTTTAGAACTGATCACATCAGAAAACAATCTTAAAATAAATTTAGTTTTAACTGTTAATTGCTTTATTTTTAGAACATATTTTTGAATGTAGGTATAGAATATTGATTTATAAAGACTACAAACAGAATATTTCATTCATTGATTCAATTGAAAAGTATTTTGTTAACCACCAAATAAATGCAAGTCGTATGCATTATCTATTGATGAATAACAAATTACCATGAACTTAGCAGCTTTAAACCACACATATTTATTATCTCACAATTTCTGTGAATCAGGAATCTCAGCATAGCTTGCTTAGCTCAGGCCTCTGCTTCAAGGTCTCTTACAAGCCTGTATTCAAGGCATTGACCAGGGCCAGGGTCTCACCTGAGGTTTGACTGGGGAAGGGATCTACTCTGAAGCTCACATGGTTATTGGCAGGATTCATATCCTTGTAACCTATCAGGTAAAATATTTGGCAACTTTCTGGCTATTGGCCAGAGCCCACCCTTGTTTACTTGCCCTGTGAATTTCTTTATAGATTGGCTTGTTTTATTAAAGCCAGCAAGGGAGATTCAATAGAGTCTACCAGAAAGATGGAAGTTATACTCTATGGAATCACCATGGCAGCTGGGACCCTATACACATATCTGAAAACTAGGGGGTCTTTAAGGCCCCCACTGCTGCTCAGTACAGTGGAGCTTAGGTCCACATGCTCTCCACACTATCCACCTCCACTTTGGCCAAACCAACCACATCCCTGAATATCTCCGCAAATTTCCTGCTGGCAAGTTTCCAGCATTTGAGAGTGGTGATGGATGCTGTGTGTGTGAGAACAATGACATTGCCCAGTATGTGAGCAATAAGGAACTGCAGGGAAGTACTTCAGAGGCAGCTTGCCTACATGGTACAGTGGGTGAGCTTTGCTGATGGCAACATAGTGCCCTCAGCCAGTACCTGGGTGTTCCCCACCTTGGGCATCATGCACCATGACAAACAGGTCACCAAGAATGCAAAGGAGGAGGTAAGGTGAATTCTAGGGCTGCCAGATGCTCACTTGAAGATGGGGACTTTCCTGGTGGGCGAACAAGTGACACTGGTTGACATCACAGTTGTAGGCACCCTGTTGTGGCCCTATGAGCAGGGCCTGGAGCCAGGCTCTTTCTGCCAGGCCTTTCCCGATACCAGCCGCTGGTTCTTCACTTGCATTAACCTGCCCCAGTTCTCAGTTCAGGGCTGTCTTGGGAGAAGTGAAACTGTGTGAGAATATGGCCCAGTGTGATGCTAAAAAGTTTGCAGAGAGCCAGCCTAAAAAGGACATCCCACGGAAAGAGAAAGGTTCACAGGAAGAGAAGCAGAAGCTCCAGGCTGAGCAGAAAGAAGAGAAAAAGGCAGCTGCCCCTGCCCCTGAGGAGATGGACGAATGTGAACAGACCCTGACTACAGAGCCCGAGGCCAAGGACTCCTTTGCTCACTTGCCCAAGAGTATCTTTGTGCTGGATGAATTTAAGTGCAAGTATTCCAATGAGGACACACTTTCTGTGGCACTGCCATGTTTTGGGGAGCACTTTGAAAAGGATTGCTGGTCCCTGTGGTACTCTGAGTACCACTTCCCTAAAGAGCTCACCCAGAACTTTATGAGGTACAACCTCATCACTGGAATGCTCCAGTGGTTGGACAAGCTGAGGAAGAATGCCTTTGCCAGTGTCATCCTCTTTGGCACCTTCAATAGCAGCTCCATTTCTGGAGTCTTGGTCTTCTGCAGCCAGGAGCTTGCCTCTCCACTGAGTCTAGATTGGCAGGTGAACTTTGAGTCATATACATGGCAGAAACTGGATCTTGGCAGTAAGGAGACTCAAACACTGGTTTGAGAATACTTTTCCTGGGAGGGGCCCTTCCAGCATGTGGGCAAAGCCTTCAATCCTGTCAAGATCTTCAAGTCAACACCTGTTGGCATTGCCTAGCTGCCTGTACCTATCCTTCAGGGAGATGGAGGTCATTAAAAGAAACTGAACATTGAAAGAAAACACAGGATGGAGTTACAATCCATAATATAATCAAGGAAATAACATTCCATCACCTTTGCCATATCCTTTTGGTTAGAAGCAAGTCTTAGATCCTACCTACAATCAAGGGGAGGGAATTAAAATGCCGGGATAGCAGGACAGCCATCTGGAGTCTGTACATGTGAGCATTGTTCCAGGGCCTGAGGATAGAGTAGTGAACAAGACAGATGAGGCAACTGTCCTTATATCAAATATAAAATGCAATAAAATATGCCATTGACATATTGGTAGACTTTCTTTATCCTTTGTCACTTTGGTTGACAATAATTTTATATATAATGAGACCCAGCTGTCTGAATTTGTATGATAAACTAAAGAGGTGAATAAAATTAATGAGATTGTTAAAGTCAATAAAAAAGAGCGAGGCGACAAGAATTGCTCTACACTTTCAGCCTCAGCAATTGGGAGAATAATGATGTCTATAAACGTAAGATAAAAGAAATTTATTTGGGAAGAAAGACAATGAGTTGTTTTAGGTACAGTAGGTTGAAAGTAGAATAAAAACTTCAGGTAAAATGTTCTTTAAAAACTAAAAGAGGCAGAATTTAGGTTTCAAAGAGAGATCAGAGTTGTAGAAATAAAACCACCCTCCAAAAATAGCTCTGCTTTGGTTCAGTTAAAAAATAAAATAGTCTGCTTCTTCAAACTTGAAGAGTATGTAATAGGAATGATATTTCTTAGAAAAAGAATAATGTAATTTGATGTTAGAAGAGTCTTTAAGAATGATCTTGGTTTTATTGGCTTCAAATCTGAAACATGAATGGGAGGTCTTCAGACTTCCTTTTGTAGTCTGCATCTTTCCAGCTATGCCATTGTCACTGAAGGTCCTCTTGGTACACATTTCCTTTCATTGCCTAAACACTGAGTACTGAGTATGGGTGCAGCAACTTGGTTCTAGCTCTGGTATTGATTACCAGTTATGAAATACAAGCAAGTTGCTTTAACCCATGTCTCACAGTCTTCCTACAAATGGAGATTATCGCATAACACCTGCTTATTGAGTTTGTATGAACACAGATGGCCTAAGGGTGTACATAGTTGTAATAAATTAAGGTGAGGTTATTATCACTAGTATTATTCAAATGACTATTCCATTGTCTTTATTTCTATTATATTTGTCACAAATGTTACAATTTGTATTGGTTCTTTGTTTCACATTTAGCTCTTTTGAGTTAAGAGAAACTTCAAGTTTTAAGGGAATAAACTATGGCTATATTAACTTTTAAGTCTCATAGCACTTTGCGAACACTGAGATGTGGGCATATTCAAATAGTTAATAATCTCATTGTATATAACACATTTGTTTATTATATATCTGCCTCCACTAAAATATATGCTCCATAAGGGATTAGATTGCTGTTTGTTTATTTTTGTGTTTCTTCTACCTAGACGAGCATTTGGCAAATAGTAGGCATTCAATAAATATTTATGGAATAAATAAATAACTTGATCCATTCCCTTTTTTAAGTTAGTTTCACCAAAGCATTATATGGACAGCCAAGGTAACCATATACTGATTTAATTATTCTGATTCATTAAAAAAAACTATATTTTTTGTTATCTAGAATATTTAATACATATAAACTCAATCTAAAATGAGTGGAAAGATGTTTAAACCACTAAGAGAAACACAGTGTTAGCAAGAACTTTTTGGGCTTACAAGTGGTAGTATTTTTTTCCTTTGCTTTTATAACTTTGCTGTTACAAACCTGGTTTATCTTTCCTTTGTGCAAAGAGGTAGCAGTCTGTAATGGACATATAATCCCTATGTATCTCCAGTTAGTGGCAGGCAAGACTTGCTCCTGCAATAGATACCTGCCTTACACGTGCAGTCAGGTTGCATAATTGTTTGCATTCAGACTTGATGCAGACTGAAAAACAAAAGATCTCTTAGGAAAAGGCTCAAAAACTTGAAAAGTTAATGGCTAAAGTGGAAAGGAAATGAAAAAGCATTGAATTTGATTCTTACTGCCAAAAGCTGTTTCCTTTCACCAGACAGAAGTAGTGTAAAGGAAAAAAAATGGGGTGGGGGAATAAAGAAGTTGTAAGAAACGTCCAATAGTAAAAGATCATTAAATTGAGTTTGAAAACCTCTGGAAACTTTTTATCAAAGCAGTCACTATATTTTACAACGTTTCTTCTTTGGACATCATCAAGCCATTTGTCTGACAACAGACTTGAGCAAAGGCTACCATAAATTAATTCTCTCAACAAGTATATTATGAGGGCCGATTACCTAACAGACACTATGCTAAGGATATAAGTTTCATCACAATCCTTGGTCTCCATTATATTATGTATTTTTAGTAAAAAAGTATATTAATAAACTGATATGTAATTTATTCATTTTTCAAAATTAACTTGCACACACAATGGAAGAGCCATTGGGCTTTCAAAATAAAATCATAGGTAATGGAGATAAATTTTTGTAAGTACATTATAAATGCATTTTAACAACCATTTTTATCATGGCCACATTGCAACCTTCCACTTAAATGAATCATTGTTCTCAAGCAATAAAAAGTCAGTACTCGACCTCTTTGGCATGCCAATAGGCAAGAAAATCAGGCTTCTTTGAGAGAGAAATTGCTGCATTCCTTTAGCTATCTTTTAAGAAATCAAGGGCTAAAGTGGGAAGACAAATTGTAGAGAGCTCCCTGTAAAGTAGATAAAATATTCCTCATCATTTAGGTGTGATAATGAGACTGGAGTTTGATGTAAGGAAAAGCTTACACAATTGGGTCCTGGGGCATTTGGGAGGAAGGAAGAGGGAAAAAGGCCAGAGAACAAATAGAGGCACATGTCCCAATTTCCCTCCTGCAGATTTCAGCTCAGAAATGAAGGGATAATGGGGTAAGTGTCAGTGGCACTAAGGGTACCCACTCTTCTCTCCTAGAAGGCACAGTTGAAATATATCTAGTGGCTCAGGATGGTCACTCTCTAAAATAAACAAATCTGGTAGCTTAGGATGGTCAGTCTTTAAGGTTCCATGATTATGAGCCTGCTGATACTTACAAGGCATAGATAGGAATTAGAAATAGCTGGGAGTCTGGTTAGGCAACCTATGGAAGAGATCCTGAGAGTGAGCCAAAATGCCTTTGGGTGAGAACTGCAGCTCAGACTTCTGGCATCAGGCTGAAAGAGAGTTGCAGCCACATCTAAGCAGGGTCTACAGGCCAACCTGGAGCTACAGTGAAGCTGACTCAGCCAGGCCTTTGAAGGGAGGAAAAACTGTCAGTTACATCCACTAGACCCTGCAGATATAAGTACTGGATGGGCAAGCTGCAGCCAGGGAGGAAGAAGAACACTGTGCTAAAGACCAGAGGAAACAGACGGCATGAACCCCAAGTTCTCCAAGTCTTTCCCTTGCACACAATTTCATGTAAGTAATATTTTACCCTCACATCTTCAGCCACCGCCTTGGAGAGAAGCTACAGTTTAAGTAAAAACTAAGATCTAAAAGGTTTTCTTTCCTAGGAATGCTGAGCAAAACCTGGAGAGATTGTATAAATTGGAGGAAGACATAAAATTTGAAACAGGACATGACTAAAAGAGCCTCTTTCCAACTAATCTATGGATGATTATGGAGAGGAAAAACAAATTAGTTATCAATAAAGAAGCTACAGTCTGTCCAGATATCTTTAGTGTGAGTGAAATTTGGACGTCTAGGCACACTACAAAGGTTTTAGCTACCAAAATAAAAAGTATCAAGAGGTTGGCTGTCTCCTCTTTAGCTAGACAAATTTTAAGACAGGAAAAGAAATAAAAAATTTTCTCTTTGAAATCTTTTACTAGCAGAACAGAGCTTATTCCAAAGTGACACTTAAGGGCACACCTGATTTGAAGTACCTCAGAACATCTTTCTACTTTTCTCCCTTTCCCTCTTCCCTTTGAGCCAAATTTGCATGCATCTCTAGCAGTTACAGGGACAGACATTCCAACCCCACAATCATGCCTTGAATATCAAATAGAAAGAAATGAAATAAGAATTATTGTGACTTTAATATATTCTAATCTGTTTTGAGTGATTTAAATAGAAGAGCACATGGCTAGGGTTATTTATGGAGCCCTTGCTTGGTGCTGTTTATTGTGTATAATACTTACATTATCTCATCTCATCTTCATGTTTCACACCAACTCATTTCTCTCCATTTCACAGATGAAAAATGCTTGGGATTTATCTTATTGCATTCAAACTGCTATAATAAAATACCACAAGCTAAGTAGCTTATTAAATAACAGAAATTTATTTCTAAAAGTTTTGGAGCCTGGGAAGTCCAAGGTCAAGGCAGATTTGGTATTTGGTAAGGGCTGGCTTTCTGATTTGTTTTTTTGTTTGTTTGTTTGTTTGTTTTTTTGAGACAGGGTCTCACTCCGTTGCCTGGGCTGTAGAGTGCCGTGGCTTCAGCCTAGCTCACAGCAATCTCAAACTCCTGGGCTCAAGCGATCCTTATGCCTCAGCCTCCCGAGTAGCTGGGACTACAGGCATGAGCCACCATGCCCGGCTAATTTTTTACATATATTTTTTAGTTGTCCAATTAATTTCTTTCTATTTTTAGTAGAGACGGGGTCTCGCTCTTGCTCAGGCTGGTCTTGAACTCCTGACCTTGAGCAATCCACCCACCTTGGCCTCCCAGAGTGCTAGGATTACAGGCGTGAACCAACTTGCCTTTTTCATCTGACAGTATGTTTCAAGATTGAGCCAGGTTACAAACCATTGCACCAGTTCCATTCATTTGACCTGCTTTTAGTATTGCATCATGTGATTCACGCCTTATTTTTCCCATTTTCCTAATGATGCATAGTATCTTCAGACTTTCACTGTTCCAAGCAATGCGACAATAAACATTTCTACACGCCTCTGAGAATCTCTCGAGTTGGTATCTGGGAGTGGAATTGCTGAGTCAAAGGCCACAGGCATCCCCAACTTTACCAGATATGGCAACGTTGCTCTCCAAGGGGGGGGTCGCTGTACAACCCCACACACTCCCGTTTCACCACATCCTCACCAGCACTGTGCGGTCAGAGTCTACATCTTCTGCCTGTCTACTGGGCGGGTACAGATGGTATTTGTAAAATACAAGGTGATGTTTACTGAGCATTAACTTGGCCAGAAACTGTGCTTTTATGTACATTATCGCAGTCTTTGCAACAAGCCTGCGAGGTAGGTGAGTCACCACCCTCATGGCAGAGAAGGGAAACTGAGGCTCAGGTTTGGGCGCCTTGCGGGGGTTGCGCAGCAAATACAGAGTGAAGCTGTCATTGAACCACTACTGCCAGAGCAGCCTGACTCTCAACCGCTTCTCTCTGGTGCTTCATATTTTCAATTTTTTCTTGGTTATTTTTGTGTCCGCCTTTTCTATATCGAGCATGTGTTACTTCCATAAGGAGCAAAACTTTATTTAAAATATTTTTTTTTTTTTGAGACAGAGTCTCACTCTGTTGCCCGGGCTAGAGTGAGTGCCGTGGCGTCAGCCTAGCTCACAGCAACCTCAAACTCCTGGGCTCAAGCAATCCTTCTGCCTCAGCCTCCCAAGTACCTGGGACCACAGGCACGCGCCACCATGCCCGGCTCATTTTTTCTATGTGTATCTTTAGTTGGCCAATTAATTTCTTTCTTTCTATTTATAATAGAGACGGGGTCTCACTCTTGCTCAGGCTGGTTTCGAACTCCTGACCTTGAGAAATCCACCCGCCTCGGCCTCCCAGAGTGCTAGGATTACAGGCGTGAGCCACCGCGCCCGGCTATTTCTTGGTGAAAAATATTTTCAAACATTTTACTGATCATTGTCGGGAGCGAACATCTCCTCAATGGGGAAGTGTTTACTTCATTTTTTTTTTTTTTTTTGCCTCCCCCAAATGCATACTCCCCGTTTGAAGTAGCAAGTTGCAAACTATGGGATAATTCGAGGAGCGGTATGCCTTTACCTTTTCCGTGAAAATCTTAGAATCAAAACCTACAGGCACTTTCCAAGGGCTATATCGCTGGCTTCTGCGCTTAAGCCCCCAGATCCAGTAAAAACTTTGGGCAGTGAGCGCCGCGGGCCTTCCTGGAGGCCAGCTCCCCCCTCCGCGGAGGGGAAGCGCGCCCAGCTCCACCATTAGGGCGCGCGAGAAAAAAATGGACGCCCCCGGATCCCAAGTGGCCGCGAGTATGGCGCCCTGGCCCGCGAGGCCTCGCCCTTCAGGGACTACGAGGGTGGCAAGGCGCGCCGCACAGCGCCCCACCCAGCGACGCAGCCCGCGGTTCGGGCGAGTCCGACTCCGGCCTTGAGAGTCCGCTCCAGACCGACCCTGGTCGCGCTCCGCGCTTTCCCTCCAGCCCTTTGTGTCCCGGCGCGCGGCGGAGAGAACGCGCGAACGCGCGCCACGCTGTGCGCCTGCGCAAGGGGGGGCGCGCGCCCCGACCCGTCACGAGTGGGCGCGGTTCCTGACCGCCCCGCCCCGGCCGCCATTTCGTGCTTCCGCACCTCGCCTGGGCCCTGCGTGATGGACGCCCGGAAGCGGGGACAACAAAGGCCCGAATTCAAGGCTGCGCGGGCGCCATGTCCCCACGCTGCCAGCCGAGCGAAGATGTCGCCTAGAGCCTGCGGCAGTGCCCAAGTATGGGGGAAAGTGGGCGCCTCTTCCTCCCCCGATGGCCCTGGGACCTGGCCCTGGGCGTGTGCACGTCCTCGTGTGTGCAGAACCCTGGGGCGTGCGCCTTTCCCTGTATGCACAGCCTCGTTAGC